>VUYV01000112.1:0-44381 GCA_008711295.1 Anarhynchus alexandrinus | reverse complement strand
ACAAAACAAGAGGGAAGGGGGGGGGGGGGGGGGGTGTTCCTGTCTTCCCCCCCCCCCCCCCCCCCCCCCTTTAAACAGAGACTGTAGTGCTTGTGTGCACCATTCAAACCCAGTAATTATGGTAACTCATCATTACAAACAAAGGAAAGGTGACAGCCCAATCTCTTCCCCTCCACTCAATTATATACCACAGTGAAGTAGTCAAGTATTCACCAAGAAGATGAAGAGCAAACCGGAGGGCGAGACCATGATGTACAATTTGGTAGTGAGAGCACTAACCTGGGAGAAGGTAGACCTCAGTCTCCATTCCTGCTGTGTACTCTGTGCAAAGTAAAAGTGCATCAAGAAATTGAAAACAAGCCACCGAGTAGCCTATAGCAGATATTTAAAGCATTTCTCTGGAACACGAGACAATAGGGTGAGTTTGTAGGCAGGAAAGATTTGAACCTCAATTGCTGTATTGTGAGCGTAGCCCTTCATCAATATGTGGGCACACACTCTGATTGAGAAGGACTTGATATCACCTGTGGTGAAAGAAAGACTGGGTGGCAAGGCAGGAGAAAGATCCCAGGAAAAAGTAAGTTGGACAGAACCAGGCAAGGGGAAGATTGGAATTAGAGTTGTAGAAAGCTGTAGGTTGGAAGGGACCTGTGGAGATCATGTAGTCTAGCAGGGCTGACTTCAATGTTAGATAAGGTTGTTTCATGTAAGTGTCCTGTCTGAGACCCCCTCAAATCTGTTCTCATTTACAAACAAAAAAAAAAATAATTAAGAAATGCTGGAAAATGCATCTTCTGCATTCACATTGCATTGGTCTAAATCATCACATGCCAGTTGTAAATGTGGCACTGAGGGAAGGTGTTGCAAGTTATGCCAAGGGGTAATAAAGAACTGTGAAACTAATCTAGGAATTGAAGAAACAAAGGATGCATCATGAAGCAACAGAGGGACCACAGCTAAAAGAAAACATCAAATAGAGCAGAAAAGCTCAACTGCTTAATAATTTTGCAAAGTGACTTAGCAACTGCTAACATGGAACAGGAGATGCAGTACAGCTTTGCAAGTCTTTCTCTCTTTTTTTTTTTTTTTTTAAATTAAAGATCAGGAGATTATGGTGTTAGAAAGGGAAGGATTAGGATATCCACAGGTTGCTCCTGAAGTGGTTAGTGTGAAGATAAAAGCTATAATAGATTATATGGTTCAGAGTAGAAGAGCTGGAAAATTTTAGTATGAAAACTGGAAGAAGCGTTTTAAGGCAGTTAAAATAATGGTATTTCACAGGAAGGATAAACGAGTGTTCAATTTGAAGTCTATGAGGATTGAAGGAAACAGTATTTAAAATTGTCAGCCTGAAGAAAGCTTAGAGTGTTACAGTGTCTGTTCTCAGTGTTATTTAGCTTTCAGAAAGAAAAATCATACCTTCTTAAAGGGTTTTTGGTGCCTTTGAGAATGGTACATGGAAAAAGAGTGTTTTCCTGCTTGCTGTCATCATCTTCTAGGAAGGGGAGATTAAATTATCACAGCCTGAAAAGGCTCAGTTTGATCTCCTTTTGCAGGTGGCGGGATTCTGTAGTCCAGGGGGTTGCTGGGCAAGGAACAGAGCAGGGCCCCATCCTCTGTTTCACGAGGTGACTTTCTGAGAAGACTGCAGATGATGGGGCTTTGCTGAACACTAGAACTGGATACAATATTCAGATCTTAAGCTGGGTAGGATGGTGACAAAAATGCTTGGCGAGGTAAGGTGAAGCCACGATCTGGTGTTAACTGGAAGAATCACTGGGGCAGCTGTGCAGCTCGTGCTGCAGTTCATCACTGCGTTTGGATTTTTGTACGCCCTTGCCTTTTACATCGGAAGGTAATATGGAAACACCGCAAGGGTAAGATGAGTCCAAAAACAACATAGTTGTTGGGCATGAAATATCCAGCTATGCCCATGGGTCTCTGCTTGCACAGGGTGCAGAAACACAAGAAGTGGAGGGCCCAGGAGGGGAGTCACGAGCTGTTTAGGAAGGGAGCATGCAAGGTGAGTCAAAGTGGTAAGAAAAGTGGACTAAGTAGGAGGAAGCCAGGGGGACTGCAGCTCTGGATTCTGTCAGTCTCTGATATGAATGTGTTTCTTATGTTTTGGGGTAGAGTTTCTTTACCTTTAAATTTCACAAATTACAACTCTTTTTCATCACATAGAGAAGAGGTTTGCTACACTGGGTGTCTCTCTCTTTTCAGATTTCAAACCGTCTATCATATTTCTTATCAGAATATTTTTGGACTTTGTTTTCCTGTCGTTTCAATATTCTCCTTTTAGGAGAAGGTGTATTTTCTTCCTTTGCCTTTGTGTTCTTGTCTTAAGCTGCATTTAAACATGATGGTTCAGATAGTAATTTGTCATGTTCCAGCTAGAAAAGTAAGGATGAAAAAGTAATTAAAAACTGAAATTAGACTGGAAATGTTTGTACAATCCTCTCTGCAGATGTTCTTACATAGTGTTCCACAATACTTTTATGAACAGGAATCAGCTTTACAAAAAGATGCGAACATAAATGTGCCTATTTTACTGATGTCAAAGATTAGACATACAGGGGTTGAGTTGTTTAGCTGAAGCTGTTTGTGTCAATAGTCAGCAACAGCCCAGTACTGTGAAGCTGGAAGAACAACACTAAGGAAGAAAATTAATGAGCAGTAATGTAGTCAGATGAGGAAGGATTTAGAACATGCTAATACCTGGTCTGATTACAGATGGAAAGAGGGCTGCTCAATTTGTAGATAAATTTAGAATAATGAGTCTTAGAGTGTAGACTACAGTGAAAGAATAGCTGCTAATTGGGAAGTTGCTGCTGCATGCTGAATAAGAGGACGACTGGCAAGCTAATTTAGAAATATCCCCAGAAGATTTCTGCTTAAGGCTCAATGACAGAAAGGAAGGGACATGAGGATGAGACTGGTGTTGAAGGCGAGCCAGAACCTTCTTTTTCAGATGCCTTGCAAACACAGGATTAGCCTGAATTGCACTGAGACCACCTCCTTGTCCTGGCCCTAGGAGCTCCCCTGGTCCCAGTGGACAGCCATCCTCCATTTGCAGGGGAATTTATAATCCTGTACTTTGTGTTGGATTCACAGTGAACCACAGCCTGTGGGCTCTGTGAACTCGAGCCTCTGAAAGAAAAGCTGCAAAAACCAAAGACAGATCTGCTCAGTGAATACTTTTGCTACCTCAAGAAGACAAAATGCAAGTGTGAAATGTCAGGAGAGGAGAGGAAGGCTTCGTAGTGAGAAATGCTATGGTTCACGACGATAAGGTTCAGAACGTCTCTATATGCAAACAAATATCATCAGTACCATTTGGTGAGAGTGTATTGGCAGGGAGAGATCTGGCAGTGCTGCGAGGTGGTATTTCAGCTACTTGATCTATGCCAACAAGTGGGAGTTGGTGTGAATTTACCAGCCTGGCCATAAACCAGTCTGCCAGCCACTGTCCCACCTTGTCACTGGAACAGGACCATGCCCAGGGGGTGGGATGGTGGGACTGAGACTCATTGTGCACTCACTCATCTCTCAAGGCAAAATGGTTCCCAAATGAGGTGAATTGAGGTCACCTCCTCTGCCTGCCTGACCTGAGACTTGGAGGCACCCTTATTTGCCTCATGGTACTCTTCAGAGTTTTGGGAGGAAGCCATGGCACATCCTTTTGAAGGCTGACTGACAGGAGGGGGAGTGACATGAGGGCTTTGGAGTCTCAATTCCCATTCCTTCCACATTCGCTGAAAGAAAGAAATATTCAGTAGGACTCACAATCCTGCCATTAGGTGGAATGAACTGGGAATTGTGTATATTGTCTATAACTGGAATTAGAAGAAGGTCACATTGCAGGCTTGCCTTCCCCTTCGTGGTGAGTGTCCCCTTGAAAACAGTCCAGGCTCTATTTAATACCAGTTGTCTTGAGTATTAAAGAGACGTGCTAACTGCATGGCTCCTGAACATCAGCAGCCTGCTGTTAGGAAACCTCCCTTGTCCTGGCTTGTGTCATGACTTTTTGTTCAGAAAGTGATTCAGCGCTCCCTGTGGAGATGTGAGTTAGCAGCCCTGTGGTGGGGGAAAGGACGTTTAATCGGCGCCACGGTTGAGAGCAATGCTGCATGAGTAGAGCTGTGTCAATCAACAGCTTGAAAGGAGAAATTTCAGACGTCCTGTGTTACTGAATCTGCAGCTTGAGCAAATGAGGCCTCCTTGCTTCCTCCCATGCTGTGTGTGGCAGCCATATCCGTCAAGAGCAGTGCTCTGAGAGCAAGGTTTGAAGGGTAGGAAAGGCAATTTCTCAGCAAAACTAGTTCTTCCCAAACCTGAGCCCCTGTAAATTCATTCAGAAGTACTTTGCATAAGAGCAGAAACAGGCTGATAAAGAAGGTGAAGAACAAAACCAGATGAAGCAGAAGTTTCATCAAGGAGGAGGGACCTGGCTTGGACCTGACCCAGCAAAACATAGAGCACAACAATGCTGAAGGCCTTCCCTTACCCTAATTTACTTGTGGAGCAGATGGGTGCAATCCTCAGCTGTGCTTCCAAGGACTGGAGGATTTTATTCTACAGCAATGCTTTTACTTTTTTTAAACACAATTAATGAACTTCTGAAAAAAAAAAAAAAACCTTGAGTGTGGGTCCCAGGTAACAAATACCAGCCAACAACAAGCATTTCTGAGAATAAGGCTGAGGCTCCGCTGTGCTGGGCAAAGCAGGGGGAAAAGCCTCACTGTGCTGGGAGCTCAGAGCCCAGTGGTTAAAGCTAAAACTCTGCCTCCCTTCCGCCTGCAACTGCACAAAGCCAGTTGCAGCACACAGCCCACTTTAATTGCTTAGACCTTTGTTTTCGTGGGTTTGTTTCTACCTTAGGGGAAAACCCTCCTGTGTAAGGCTATTCCTTCATTTATTCCTTTTTTCCTCAGAAAAGGCTTTAACATAAAGCTGAAAGCACTCTGAGAGACTATAGGAAGCTGACTTTGGTTTTTTAGGGCAATGTGCAACAGGCTTTGCAGATTCTAATCATATACAGAATTAATGTAATGATTTTTAATGAGACAACATATTAAGATTAACACACCAGCTGGTGAATGAAAGCAATAAAAGTATCAGAGGTTTTTATCTTCTGAGTATTGTGAGTTCATAGCTCACTAATAACCTTGGGACTTAAGTTGCTAATAATAATGCTTTGTGTTGCTAGGGAATGGTGCTGCATGATACGTGGTGAATGCTGTGTGGAGAGGATATGCCTACGGCATGATAGCAACTTGCTAAATCTTTCTTATTATTTTATTGAACACAAATATTGTGTGGTGACCCACAAAGTTGGATGCAGTTCACAGTGTTCATTAATGTCACTTGTCCTGATTGATTAGTTAACCGTGCTGCAGTAAAATACTGTTTATTTTTAATATTGGTTGCTGACAACAGTACTCTAGATATGTAGTAGCATGCAGTGAGTAGGGTTCTCCAATGCTCTGGTTGTTGTCTGCCACCAAATTGCTATGTGCTTCAGTGAATTGTACCTCCTTGTACCTTTATCTACAAACATGAGGCAAAAATACCAGCAAGTATTTTAGCGCAAAGCCCATTTCTTTCTACCTTTTTATACTGCTTAGTATCTAGGATTCCCATGTTTACCTGGGGCAAATACTGATTTTCAGGTTTGTGTTTTTTCTTCCAGATGTTGTTATCAGAAATGCACATTTACACTGCAGTATAGAGTTGCAGATTGACTACAATGCCTCATTTAAAAAAAAAAAAAAAGTAGACCTTGTAGTACTACTGTATCTGGCAGAAGACACAGCTAAATTACAGTTCTCTGGCAGGTGAGGATAGTGATGCAGTCAGAGCACCCTAAAGAGGACAGTGGTGCTCACAAACCAACTTTGCTGCATTGTTTGGGTCCTATGGGCCATGAGAAGTTACACTAGCTAGCACTTTCACTCCTGTAGAGTATCAGTGTCTTGATGCACTGCCATCTCTCCCTTTTGCTTTGGCCAGAGGGCTCATTTGCAGCTCTGTCTCACTCTGTCAAGGAATAAGGTTTATTGCAACACAGCGAGTCAGTTATGCAGTATGTGATTTAATCTACTGTCCATCTATCAGTTCCCCCACTGATAATGATTTAAACCTGTTTGATTTTCTTCAAATTATAGAAAATGTAATTCCTGGAAACTTCTTAAAATGGATGCCTTGCCAGAGTAGAAAGCTGAGAGACTTGTGCTCCCAGCATGAGGAAAAGCAGCAGAATTCAACTGCTGCTCATGATTTGTTGGGGCTAATTTGCCAGCTGTAATCTCGTCTGTCAGACTGTTGGTCGCTCCAGATTATCTGTATGCTGTCTATTACCTGATTAAAATATTAAAGGGGACTTAGATTAAGTGTTACCTTGAAGGGAAGGGAGCAAGTTTAAGAGACAAAGCGTGACTACCACAGAAGAGCAGGCATTAATAGTTCTGTTGCACACAGAGCAGCTTGTCTTTGGTCTCACCTGCATCCTTCCACGCTGCCCTGTGAACGTGGTGCGTCCTTTCAGCTTTGGCTGGAAATATACTCTCCGAAGTGGTTAGGTAACAGAGATTTATTCAAATATGTCACACAGATTTGGTTTTGACACAAGAACCCTGAGAAAACAAAACACTGGGCACAGTGAGATCGCGAGGCAGATTGGCACCACCCATACAACTGTGTGTTGAAACAAATCAGTTCTTACTGTTTGAAGATTAAAGCCTTGTTGTTCCCAAGTCTCTGTCTCCCACAGATAGCCCCTAACTTTTGTGTTCTGCCTGTTCAAAACGGGTACTGAGCTTATTTCCTCTCCCCCCTCGTTTTACAAACAAGTAAATTCCCAAGGTCAGTCTCGGGCAAAGCAATCGCGATGGCCACCGTGCTGTAATCCTGTCAAGTGCTGAATGCTTACTCCTTCCTTTGCGAAGCTGAACTGCAAGTGTTCAGTAATCTAATAGGGGCCATAGTCCTTCACTGGGACAAGCGACTAAGAGTTGGTTAGACACACTGATAGGGCTCATAGTAAAACAAAATATTGCAGATTTTCAACAAAGATCCTATTGTAACAATGGAAATGTTTGAATGGAAGAAAGCCAAGGAGAATATTCCACCTCGCCAGCCTTTCGTGTTTCCCTTTCATACAGCCCTGTATAAAACAGACTTTCATTTCTGTTCATTTTTAATGCCTCGTGTCCCCTTTGGGTGCTCAGAAATATTTTTCTGAAGCCATGTGTTCCTTTCAAAACAGTGGTCAGTCTTGGCATAATCTTATGTTGAATTAATATCGGGTATTTATAAATTAAAATGAAAATATTCTGAAGATAGGATTAAGCTTTCCATATTTTTGGAATGGAGAAGGACAGGTCATCAACAAGGAAAAGAAGAACATATTTACATGAAATATTGCAACATCAAAATTCAAAAGCTAGGGTAAAACACAGAGGTCAATGAATCAGAAATTATTTTCAGATCATTGTAGCTAGAAGAAGCGGTATAGTCACTTTGATTAATAATTAAGTCTTAAGCACCAGACAGAAAATACTGCTTTATGTTGTGTTATTAAACTCTTGAGTGTTCTGCATCATCAAAGTTCCACTAAATAGTAGAAATCAAATCATTTTAAAGTGTTCATCCACAGACCTCTTCATCCTGAGGTCTGTGGTCTCAACATATGTTCATCTGAGAAACACTTGTAAGCAAATAACCCTCTTCACCGAGATGTCTGACTGCCCTTGTTGCCTTCGGAGAGAAATAAGGTTCTGCTCACACAGAACTCTTAATGGTCTGTAATGGAAGGTCTGCCTTCTGCCATCCATTCCTAGACCAATGGCTCCATTGCAAATGTAATTATTTGTATTAGTCCTAATAGAACAGTAAGAAATAAAACTATTTGGATGATGATTTTGCATAATAGTTTGGATGTTCTAGGGAAATTCACTGTCATGATTTATATCATTTCTGTTCTTTGGAGGCCACTTTCAGTTNAAAAAAAAAAAAACAACAAACAAAAAAACACTGAATTTTTTTCCTCCATACTTTTTTTCTGGTCTTCATTATGCTAAATTAGCTTTAAAATTAGTCTCTGTCCTGATTCCCTATTTTCTTCTGCTTTGTGCGTGCACTCCAGGAATTTAGCTCTGTGAAGGGTAAATGCACATGTTAAAAACCATCAAACTACTTACACTAGAGCCAGATAAATTTTATTCTGTTTTCTTAAAAATCTTCTGTTAAGGGAGTCAGTTTCTGTGGCAGTAAAATGATACTCCAGCTAGGGTTAAATTCAGTGAACAGTTTAATCTGCACAGGGAGGAAAAAACAGTAAGAAATTGTGTATGCGTTTCTGTGTGGTTTTATTCCAGAAATTCTAGTGGGTTGGGGGCGAGGTTGTCATTTAAAGCTTCAGAAATAGTATGTACTTCCTTTTATTTTAAAGTTAACAACTTCTGAATGTTAGATTACCTGAGATCAGTATGTTTTGTTTCAAATCGAATGGACTGCTTTGAGATCAACTTGAAATAAAAATGCCCAGAATTTTTCTTACCCCTAGCTGGCCACTGAATTAAAAGGTCGTTATCCTAAGTTTATTTTGAACAGATATAACAACTGCAGCAGATAAAATAAGTGAGAAACAGACCTCTTTTTTTGTTTTCTTCCAATTCCTCTTGTGCAAGCCAAGAAATACCTTTCAAGCCTTTTTATTACTGTATTGAAATGAACATCCTGCAGAGTTCATTCCTAACAAAATGTTATTAATGAAGGATTAACAGAGTAAATCGCATTGATTTGTAACCAAAAATGATACAGATAGCCAGAAATAGAGGACTGTTTTGCATTTGTCTATTCTAAAAATGGAGCTATTGCAATTAATACTAGAGCTTGTCCTAAATTCTACAAAAATAAAATTTATAGTAGGAAGATGATGCTCCATGGCCATTCAAGCTGTCAGATCTGACAGTCTCTTTTGGCTCACAGAACCCAGCTGCTCACCACAAACAACTGTGAAGTTGCTTATAATTGTCAGTGCCACCGCTATTTAAAAATGCTGCTGTATCTTGTAACAGGTAACTGACTTTGTATGAGATAAAGGTGGTTTCAGAGTAAACTTAAAAAAGATAATACACCTCAGACTTATTCCAGTGTGTCTGATCATAAATTTTTCTTTGTTGCAAAAATCACAGCAAATATGCAGTTACTTCTAGAACAGATTCTGCAACCCTCTTTCATATATCACTTGGGTGAAACTCCAGCCAAAATTCACATGGACTGTAGTATTTGGCTTCAGTGACACAGTTGGGTGTATTGTAATGAGTGTTATCAGTAAATCAAAAGGACTGATAAAAATCAAAAAATTGTTAAATGGTATTATATACAAAATAGCTTCAAGGAGCTTTGTATCTATAGAAATACATCATGAAAGAACTGTGAGGAACTTTCAGTCTTAATTGTACAAGACTAGTTCTTGCTCCTTCTGCACACTTAAGCAATGATAGATTTTTCATGCCACTCTTGCATTCTTTATTCTTACTCCAGTAGGGAAAATCAAGTCTGAAAAATCAAACAAATTAGAACAAGGTGGTAGCACCAGGATCAGCCAAAGCATCTTTGTCCTTGTAGGGGCAGTCACATCAGCCTCCTAGGTTTATAAATTATTTGGTACTCACTGAAAAATCCTGTGACTTTATTTATATACTAAAAAAAAAAAAAAAATCACTTTTGGTGATTGCTGTAACAGTGTTTGGTGAATGGTATACTGTGAGTCTACCATATGCAAACAGTGCTTTTACTAAATGTTCTGGTCTCATTACAGAAAACAAAGGGGAGATTGAAACCCAGCAATGTTTAAACAATTTAATTTAAAACCCAGCAACCATCTTGCAGCCTCTAGGTTATATTGTTTTTGCAGGCGAGACAATCAGAACGGTATTTGTTTCACCAGGCAGGTAGGACAACACAGATTCATGTGGGATACCTTGGATTGCAAAAGGATCATTTTAATATAGTTGCTGTATAGTTTGATCTATACTCAGTGTCCCATTAACTTTTCAGTCCCAAGAGCATCAAACTGGGTCATGTATACTGTCACAAATTCACAGTTAGCGCTTCCATTGACGTCAGAGTGAGTCCTGTGTCTGGAGCTGCAGAGATGTGGCCTACTACAGGCTGCTTCATAAGAAAGGAATTGCTCTCATCTTTCTGATCAGGAGAGATGAAATGTGAAAGGAATCTTGAGAGGGGAAAAATCTGTAGGCATTCCCTGTTGTAATCTGTAAAAATGGACAGGAACCCTGCCAGGCCTTTTGGTTTGGGGTTTTTTTTGGTTTGTGTTTTTTTTTCCTAATGTTCTCCACCCTAACCTTGAATGTTTGTGTAACAGAAACATAAAGGACTTTCTTCTTTCATGTGTACCATTTCCACTTTGGCCTGGATTTTGCCAATAGGAATTAACCTTTGGGAGGTTGCTATGCAAACCTGAACCAACATAAATTCTGCTGATAAAATGGTGAAGAGTATGGAAATACAACCTAAGAATGAGTTTATACCGTGCCAGAAACAAGACTTGTCCTGATTTGGCCCAGGAGAGAGGATCCATCTGATGCATGGCAACCTGGCAGGGCTCTTCTAGTTCTGGCCTAACACTGTGTGTACTAGCAAAGCTGACTCTAAAAATGATAGCATATAGGATCCTTGCCATTTTTCACACAAAAATGCATGAATAAAAAACCCCACCTGTTTGAAACCTTTCACAAGCTGTTGAGTTGGAGACCACTGTGTCTCCAGCATTCGCAGGTCTAGGAGAGCAGTCATGCACCTCCTCACCTTACACAGTCAGTGTAAAACTGAAACAATTATTTAATGAGGAACAAGGGGCAGTAGTGCATTTTTGCCTAACGTATGTTAAAATCCCAAGGTAGACAGTGCAGTAGTAGTTAAACTCCAAGCTGTCGAGTGAATTTCAACAGGTTAGGTAAAAACTTATTCTCTCTTTTAAACTTCTCCTTTGCCTTGTGAAGACAGGTTTTGCTGGGTCTTGCATAGTTTAATTTCTTCAAGCCAGAGGTGTAAACCGGGCAGAATGTTTGTTACAGGTACTAGATTCTGTTTGCTTGCTTATTGCTGCTCCTGGAAATATATTTTTCCTGAAGTGCAACTGAAAAACAGAATTAAACCTGCAAGCCTCATGTATGCGTATCTGCGTGTTAGTCCTGAGAAATAAAGCATATCATTGCTTATTCATGCACTGAGTTCAGCAACTTTCAGGCTTAGTTATTGGGACCGGAACTGTTCATGCAAGGTAAGATACTATATAGCTCTGTCCAGGAAATGCTTAGCAGAAATACCTAATAAAAGTAATGGAAGTTAAAAGAGCAGTTTGGGCTTGATTTAGTGTCTGAAGACTCTTGTGCAGCCAGTTAAAATTTACAGATATAAAAAGATAAACACAGATCGGTGATCCTGATGAAATGTGTGTATCAGATGGTCATTTGAGCTTACAGTATGTAAAAACTAAAGGGTATATACAAGTGTTCACACCACAGATTGTCATCTAGCTGGTGAAAGATGTTGCTTTTCGAAAACATGGAGCCCAAAACTTATAGTTGAAATAGTGTGCAAATACATATATATAGAATATGGGGATGATCCGAGGGCTGGAGCACCTCTCCTATGAGGAGAGGCTGAGAGAGTTGGGGCTGTTCAGCCTGGAGAAGAGAAGGCTCCAGGGAGATCTTATTGTGGCCTTCCAGTACCTAAAGGGGGCCTACAGGAGAGCTGGGGAAGGACTTTTTACTAGGGCATGGAGTGACAGGACAAGGGGGAATGGCTTCAAACTGGAAGAGGGCAGGTTTAGATTGAACATTAGGAAGAAATTTTTCACTTTGAGGGTGGTGAGGCACTGGAACAGGTTGCCCAGAGAGGTTGTTGAGGCCCCATCCCTGGAGGTGTTCAAGGCCAGGCTGGATCTGGCCCTGGGCATCCTGGTCGAGTGGGAGGTGTCCCTGCCTATGGCAGGGGGGTTGGAACTCGATGATGTTCAAGGTCCTTTTCAACCTAAACCATTCTATGATTCTATGAATAACCATCTGATGCATAGTCACAAGTGGCGTTCCTAGTAGACCTGCTGGCATTTGATGGTGCCCTTTACAGGTGATCTCTTCACGTAGTCCTGATGGCGTTGTTTCCAGAGACAGCGAGTATCGCTTTCCCTCGTCTCTCGCTGCTCATACCTACGTGCCAGCCGTGGCAGCTGGGCCGGCTATTGAGCAGCCAGAGGATTCATGAAGATCTTCCCTTCCTTAGGCCAGTCAGGCACGCCAGGTGCTACAGTTTTGGAGAAAACTGCAGAGTCTAGCTGTTTGGCTGCATCCACAAAGAAAGGAATGGGTGTCACGGAAACAAGTTAGTTACTCTACGGCCACCCAATCTCCCTTGTTCTAGAAGCAAGCAGAATCATACTGGGAATAGGTGCATGATTGCTTGTTGCTTCCTGCTCCCAGAAACGGTGGCAGGAAAAGCACGGGCGCTGACAGCCACTCCTGGGAAGGAGGGGCTGCAAACCAGGGAGAAGGGATGTATCTCGTTAATACCGCTATTGACAGATTTTTCTATTTTTACTCAGTTCAGTTTATCCCATACAATTTAAATAAAGAACATGGGATTTGAGTCTGTAATCCAGGAAATCCGTATTACATAGGTTTTCTCGCAACCCATTCGTCAGTGAAAGTAAAAATATGCCACAGAGATGAGAAATTTCTTGAAGGGCATGTGCCTCTGAATTATTCAAACATTTTAATATTGTCACACTTGGATATTGTATTATGATTGCGTTTTCTACATGCTGTAGTACAGAAAGATCAAATACACAGCATCTCTGCAGGCAGACCTGATAGGCATTATCTATCAGGCTCTGCATCGCTGCAAACAGATCTAAACAAAAGTTCAGACCTTTGTCTTGCAAACCATTCTTCAATGGCCGCGGAAAGCTGTTACAGAGCTTTAGAAAGGCCTCTGGGTGAACTTCTGGGAAACCAGCAAGTCTCTGAGATTGACAGAAATCATCCTTTCAGTCTGTTTTTAAAGTATGCTTTTCTGAAAAGAAAGTATAGGAAGGGCACAGTGTTACAAGCTGCTTGACTGGTTTCCCCACATCTTGGTGAAGCTCTGCAGACTCCAGCCTGCTTTATTGCAACATGGGGTTTTGCTGCTGTTGTTCTATGAAAGCCTGAAGTCTTGACCCCTATTAATTCTGCAGGGTCATGTTGCTAACAATGAGTATGCTGAAGTGTGTTGTTTGGTATGCATATGGGCAGGCTTGCTTAATCAGTTCTAATTAGAAGACTAATACATTTTCCTTAAGCTTATGCAAGAATAGGCTTTAACAAGTAGCACTTCTTCCTTATGCCAGAAAAGCTGCATTTCATTAGTTTTGCTTGCTTGGCTACAATCAGGATCAAATTGGTGGAATTGACACAACCTCTCCACTCCTCCAAACACACTCTCCTTGCCTCCTTCCAAAGAAGTGCTGTTACGGTTTTAGTTTAAAGGAAGACACAATGTTCACTTGTGCAGTGTTGTGGACGAGACAATGCTCAATCTTCTCTTGCGAGTAGGTAAGGGACTAAAGATTACACAGATGATCTTCCTTACACCTAGTAAGAACAACTATGCCAAATGCTGAGGATGGCTTTGTGTGGCTGGAAGAGCATCTGGTTTGCGGTAGGTTGTAGTCTGCTCTGCTAGGGATGCTGTTAGCTGTTAGCTCTATGCCTCAAGTGAAAGTTTTGTAATGGACACACATTATAATTAATGCTTAAATTTCCAATTTTGGGTGCTCAAAATTAGAGCTCAGTGATGAAATCAGAAAGGGAATCTAAGATGTTTGAGGTAGCACCATACCATAAGCAATTAATGGCAAGATTGATGCATGTGACTGAGTTGCAAGGAAGACATAAAAATGGGTACAATATATATTCGAGGTAATGTGACTCTAAGAGTAAGAATGTTGTAGGGAAGAACTGTTTCCTATATTTCTTTGAAATACAGTTGGGTCTTTGGAAGCAGCAAGTGATTTGATGCCCCTACACCTGCAGAACACCTTCTTCAAAGACTTGCCCCTGTAGTAAGGGGTTCACCAGTGCGCCTGGAGCAGGTGTGAGCTGCTGCGTTGACAGGATCATGTACTTCACAAAGTAGACTTCCAGAGCCTGTTCCAACTTGCAGAGAAAAAATACATGTGACAAATGTATAGCTTCTGATGTGAATATTTCAGTAGTTCTCTTGAAGCACTTAAAAACAATTTCATTCCTTTTGTGGCACAGAATATTTAAAAAAATGCTGTGGAAAAAATGACATTAAACTAGAAAACTTATGTTCTTTAAGAATTAAAATGTGGGAGTGAGGACGGAAAAAAAGTGATGGTGGTATGAAGCAGTACTTCCCCCTCCCTCCCACCCCCCCAGTTTTGCAGCACTGGATCCACTGGGCAAAGTAATTTAGAAAAACGTTTTAGCATGGAGTATGATCTCTCTTTGGAGCCAGAGGATGACAAATGCCTTCTTGTAGGCTAGATATGAGCTGCCTGCAACAGACGTGGGGGGAGGACACACACCCTTGAATTTAACTTTCTTGTGTTTTGAAATAATTAATGTACAAATAAAATGGTTCCTTCTGTCTAGTGCCATACCCAAAAGCAGTCTGGGATCATATAAGAAGGACCAGGAGATAATATCTGGTACTAATGAGATGCCATACTGATGCTTGATAGCATATACCCTGTATTTGCTGATCCACGGGCATGCTTCCACTCCCTTTCACAGCAAATATGCTTCTGCTTCTTAGCAATCTGTGCATCACTTGCACTGCAGCTAACTGGAATTGAGTCAAATTAATAATCTTTAATAAATTAAGATGTAATTAGTACTGAATATGCAAAATACTTAAAAGGTTGTTTTTCATGCCTATTGCTAAAATTAATGCTTAGATTACAGAAAAGTTCTTCCCACTTTCCATTTTAAACAGAGATCAAACTTTGGCTTCCTGTGAAACTTTGGGCTGAGGTTAAGGGCTGGAGAGAGAAAAAAGTTATTATACTATGTCATAACATGCAGGTAGCTTATAACTTTTTTTCGAACTGTTTAGCATGATTCTACATGTGACTTACCCAATACATGCACTTTTTTCTCTTTATGTAAAAGCATTTGGATTTTTTTTTAAATTTTAAGATCTGCAGGGGTAATGGTTTGACAGGAGGGGAAAAAAATGGTCTGTGACTCTTCTGAAGCCTCTTGGAAGGCTTGAATTTGGAGGAAGGAGGGTAAAGAAGGAATAAGTACTATGTACATGTGTGTGAAGAGACAGCAGAAATGGCTCTTAAACACTCTCTTTGGCTTTTTGACGTCTCTAAGATTAGATTCCCATTTTCCTAGTCTCTCTTGCTTTTATTGCTTACAGTGCCTTTTAATTTGGCAAGATTTACTTTAAGGGAAGATCAATCAATTATTGTCTTAGTATTGAAATCTATTATCTATTAACAATTTAAAATGTTATGGCAAAAGCCTGTTGAGATGGTATGGTCATACTTAAGTATTACGGAGGAATACTCTTCTCAATGTACTTTTATTTTTAAAGCGGCTGAAAGACATACGTGCATACTATCACTGTCTTCTCAAGTACATTTATTCTACTACTCCCACATAAAAAGTAGGGAGGGACATCTTATTTTAAAACCATTGCAAAGATGTAATGATCGAATTCAGGTTGCCAGAGAGATCATTTAAGAAGGAAAACCACTGTGTCTCAACGGTAAGATAATGCCATGGGGGGATGGATCATTATCCATGAGATTTGTTCCCAAGTATCGTAAATCTCAGCTGCTTTTCCTTCCAAACCCAGCACCTTGGGGTATGAGAGCTTATTATAATATATTCTCTACTATGCATTTAAGCAAAAAAAACCAGAGTATAAGCTATCACTTAAAAATGCATCTTGTTTTCTCAGTGCTGATAGGTTGCATAATTTGTAAGACAAAACTGAGAGGCTCTTTAAAAAAAAACCCGGAACATAACACACATACAATGAAGTTGTAGTACCCAAGCCAGATTCTTACTTCTGGGGATGACAACTCAAAATACTGAAGTAGCTTTCTTGACACTGCAATTCACTCCTGGTTCTCCTTACTTAAGACCTTATTTAACATCAGGCCAGGGACAGACTATTCCTTTTAAAGGTAAGGGTGTTCTTGAGGACTTAAGAATAAGATTAGGTCTACCACAAACAGAAATTCAAAACACTTAAACCCTCTTGAATCCTCATAGAAGTCTGGCATCCGAAATATTTTTAAATAGATATTTAACAGAGCTTTTTATTCTAGGAAGAAAAAGGATTTACCGTGTTGTGATTTCTTTAAGATAATCTTAAAACTAATTGAGTAAAGGGGCAAGATTTTGCTGCTGCAGCCTAACCTTGTAATTACAGCTTGCAAGTTTTCCTGTTCTTCAGAAAAGAAAAATGTGGGAATTGCTGTGGAAATATAGAAACGCAGTCTCTTCGTTCTCTCACGACTGGAGCCCTGCCCAATGGCTGCAGACAAGCAGTGCCTCTTTGTTCTTTAACCTCCAACTGACCTAGGAATGTGAATCTGACAAGCCAAAGCAGCATTCTAATCCTGCTTCAACTGGGTCAGCTTTTTTGAGAAGGGCAAAGTGAAAGTAGTTGTGTTTTTTTTTTAAATCCAAACACTGCAAAAACAAAGAAAACAATGCATTTATCTGGTTATTTGCAAAATATGATGGGGTTTTCTTTTCCCTTTGGCACACGTGTTTTCAGCTGCTGACAAAGAGCTGGAAAAAGCTAGACCTGGGGTAAAAGGAAGACAATTCTGACATCCACACGTGCATCACCCATAGTAATACGTTAACCCAATCTCTTAGTTGAGTTTCCTTTAAGAAAGCTGGACCTGCATGATAAATCTGTTGTTATTCTTTCCACAAGTACTTGGAAGAGTATTTCCACTGGTTAATGAGCTATAGGATAACAGTTTAGTTGCTTTATCCACACCTGCCTTAGCAACAAACAAAGTTGTGAACTCTAAAAATAGTTGTTTTTCAAAAAAAAAAAAAAGCTAGAAATTTTCTCAGCAAAACTCATCCTCGTGAAAATCTACCTGTCAAGTCTGCGTGCAAAGCATCCTTTATTAGAAGATTCTTGTAGGCAGTGCTTAATATATGATACGCAGGGAAGACAGACAATAACCTACCATGCTGCTTTCTCTCTTTTTTCCTTCCCTTTTTTTTTTTTTTTTAATAGAATTTAAAAGCATACAGCACAAGATTCTTAATGCCGTGGAAGCATGGGCTACTGAGGATAAAATATTTTATCAGTAGAGGCAACACAGCTGTCAGTTCCTGGAGAACTTAATTATTCTCTACTATTCTTTGAGTCTTGCTGTCCTTACAAATTTCTCTTCCAGTGACTTAATCTCTCCCACGCTGAAATACCAACATTGACTGAAACCCGAGATCACTGTACAAGCAGCTATTTTCTTTCCTATGGAACAGTAATAAGGCTTTGATAGAACTTGACTGGAAAAAAAAGTCAGAATGCTTTTACTAAAAGATTGCAAAAATTGGAATTTTAGGTTCTTTTATCAACTGTTTCCTTGTTCTGCACAGTTCTGGGAGATAGATCTTTAGAGAGGCCAGTGAAGCCATACTTATCCAGAGTCTGGGTGACCAAGAGTCAATACCTGATTTTCATAGACAAAGGAGGATCTATCAAATTAGAGGATGCTTTTTGTGAAGACTTGTGTGAAACTTGCAGTTCAAGGCTATGATATTACAAGGGAAAGAGACTGAATAAAGGGTTTTACTGACCTCTCTCTTCCACCACGCAGCAAAGGAAATGTGTGTGTTTATGTGTATGTGTGTACATAAATAGATATGTGCATACATTGAAAATGATATGCAGCTGAGCTACAACAGTGACCTGTTTCACCAAAAATTATAGTTAAAACACCCAATGAGTTCTGTGAGAAGGTCTTAAGAGGATTACCATCTCAAAAAGATTACAGTAAGGTACCTGAATCAATTGTCTGGTTTGAGATTTACAAGTTGAACTTAAACAAAGGTGTACCAGTATGTTTATTTCACTAGCAGGCCAGCTGAAGTGGTCTGAAACTTTCAAGACTTGCGTGTGTTATTATTCATGTAGTTAACTTTATTGCACAATAAGATAGTTTGACAAATTTAAGTCTGAAAACTGGTATAAGTGACGCTACAATACTGGTGCGCTCTGCTGCACACAGTGATGCTAACGTTATGGATTAAATCCACTTTAAATGCTCCAAGGAGATAAGCCCCTTGTCCTACCACCAGAGGTACAAATATTTAATAATATACCAGCATTTGGAAAAGTTCCACTGCCACCTGCTTACGTAAAATGAGCTGTGTATGACAGAAATGCGTTCCCAGTACTTTATCATAATTAAATGACTTGCTTTTACTGTTTTGGAAACCAGCAACATCCTCCCACTAAGGAATGTGGAGCATAACCCACAGAGTATTTGTCCTCTCCTATCTCTAACACTGTTTAAGTTGGGGGAGGGAAGGAAGGAAAAGCTTAACTTTCTCCAACTGTTTGTACACTCCTGCAAGACAACAAATGCAAAGCTACAACCATATGTTAAGATGATGTCTTTAAGTCTGTTTATATTGATTTCTAGAATACATAAGGCAACCAATTTAAAAACACTTTCTCCAAGAAATTTGATCTGAATAATGAACCTTGTATGATCACAGAATTAAAGCAAGTGCAAAGAGACACATGCAGGAGGTCCTTCAGAGAAGTGTCACGAGTCCCGTCAGTTGTGGGTCATTTACTTTTGGTTTCTTGGTTGTGAGGCCATGTACAGTGCTACTAGACAGTAGATAGTCCCGCCTATTGTTAGAGCCATAGTGGTCCGATAAAGCAGCTTATCTGGAACTCCTCGTTTCAGGTGTACTGGCAGTCCATCTGCTTTCTGTGGGAAGAGTTTAAAAAGAAAACAAACAAAAAAAGAAATGAACACCCATACTAAGGCCACAAAGGACAAGCTACCTAAGGTAGATTAAGAGACTTCCATGAGGGAAATCTCCTGACAAATAGGCTATCTACAATCAAGTGTATTCTGTGTTTTTCATTTAGCAAGACAAATGCAAAGGCAAGTTAATTTTATTAGCCAAAGCTGTTAAGTGCAGGCAGAAACAATATATATTGAAATATTTCTAAAGAGGACCTGGATGGAAAAAGTGTCACTAACAAAAGAATGTGAAAAGATATGTATAAAAGATTATTCACCAAGTCAGACTGACACATTCCAAATGCAAGTGGCATGTAAGAGAGAAAAGGGTACATCATATAATGCATATTCTTGATGTTTTAAAAAAATGCTTAACTGATTTGTTTTATGAAAAGTCCCAGTACACTTAGATACTGCATAGCTAACAAACTAGCTTTGAAAAATTTTCTATGCTCTTCTTATACTGCATTATAAACAGCTTCAGTAATATTCAAATTATTATATATAAAACAGTAATGCTCTGCTTTGCTCCTCCAGATCTGCTTTATGGCATAAGCTTAGATTCCCAGACAGAAAGTGCTTCCAATAGCCAAATAATACAATAAGCATCTTCTGAAGCCAGTGACAAGAAAGACAATGTACTAGACTTTCTACTTTCTGTATTTATCTCCTATACAAGACATATACACCTTGTAGTATAGCAAAAGAATACAGGTTATACTGTACTTGACACTTTCTTAACTAGACTTTTCTAAATTTTGGTACTGCAGAATGACAATAGTAGTTAGCCACTATAAAATAAGGAAAGATATGTCCCACTCTCCAGTTTTCTTTATGTTACTCTCAAAGTTGTCGTTACCTGAAAAAGTTTCTGTAGGTCTGGCACCTTGTTTTTACCCAAGAAAGAATCAGTTGCTGGTAAATCTGAAGAAAGTTTACTTGTTGTCCCAAAAATCAGAGCTGGGGATTCAGTGGAAACTATTGGTTTGAGTCCCTGCATAAATAAAGATTAAAATATCAAGGTATATAACACTTGCAAATGTACCAATTGTCACGTCAGGCAGGCACACTGCCAGTCATTACAAGGATATGTTACAAAGTACATTTATCTGGTGTGAATACCTGTGACAATAAGCTAAAGACGCATTGTTGGCCCACTCATTTTTCAGCTACAACTTTGGGTGAGGGCTTAGCAAGGAGAATAGAAGCCTCCTTTCTGATTTCTTCACCACATGAATTGATAGCTACCGTAAGTTTTTCTGTGCTGGTACTCGTTCCAAATTGCTGCTTGTTTTTCCACACTTAGTCTGACTATCTCAGGCTCTATCTTAGTAGGATTAGAAGCAGGGAATGAATCCTTGACGCTTGGGTCAGAGCAAGGAGACTTCAATGAACTCTTCCTCCTGAATGCTGTGGGCAGTAGCCATAAATAACTGGGCCTTAAATATTTTGGATCTATAGGCTGAAAGTGTGTGTGTGGGGGGGGGGGTCAGGGAGGAGAGTTGGGATCACTTGTTTCATACGAAAGTAGTAAGTGGTGCTCAAGGACACTCCAGAAACCCTGACATGGTGGATATTTTATGCAGCTCTAACTACACCCTGTAATTCAAATGCTGCTGCAACTTTCCACCCCTCATTGTACTTCTCATGAGCAGTATAACTTAGTTTCCTTTCAGTTCAGGTGGTTGTACTCTACATTTGCCATAATTAAAAACTACATAATCCAGTTCTATGGATAAGATTAAGTGCACAAAGTCACAGCCATCATGAGGTGGCCTGGGCATGTGGCAGTGATGTTTTACATTATGGCTCCTGAAACAGCTGTATTTTTTTTTTTCTAACTTGCCCCCAAAATTAAAAGCATTGTACAAGTAGGTAAAATGCAACAGTTTTTCATTACAAATAGAAGCAGCAATTGCTCTCCACAGGTCAAGTTAAGGCTGCGCTGAAATTCTAGTCTCTGTTCAAAGGATTAGCTGATGCATTTTGTATTTGAGAGAACTTCCTGAACAGTATTTGGAGCTGGAAATGTAAATTCTCTGCTACAACAGGCATCTTCAACAGAAAAACCAGTTTTCTCAACATCCCAAAATAGCCTATGGAATGGTCATCAGGGCTCGATCCTAAAGACATGGGTCCAGCTTCCCACTTTTCTAATGACTGAATGAACATTAGAATCCCTTTGTGACCTTCTTGGTTATGTTTTGAAAGACAGCAGCCAAAACTGGATTCTCTGACACATTCAGTAACATGTGCCTTCCTACAGAACAGGCTTGCGCAGAAGGTAAGCACTGAATTATTTACGACTAAGCATTATAAGATCCCCTTCTGTTGGAGTAATAGGAGATTCAAACCTGATTCAGGTGACTAACTTCATCATGAAATCAAATGAAACCATTTCAGAAAACTCATATAATCATCAGTGTACTGCTGTAAATGACTTCCAAAGCAACACGGCACTGGTTAAGAATATCACATAACAATTTAAATAAAAATCATCAATATGGTTCATTGGCTTCAAGAAAGAGTACAAAAAAACATGCTGCAGGAGACAATTTAGTGCAATCTCTGCGTTAGGCAAACTGATCAGGGTCTCTCACCCCAACATGAAATTCTACTTGAATTCCATCTATGAATTGTGAATCTTGTGGTCAGCTCCAACCAAGCTCAGCTAAATTAGTGTAACTGTGTGGCTGTTCCAACTGGGTACTTGTCTGTGTTTATCAACAGAAAGTGGCAAGTGCTTTATCTCACACACAGCTGCTTGCTAAGCTTAGCATGGACGAAGAGAAATCCTCAGTATTACATGTGAGAATTTCAGTACGGATCATTTTTTAAGCAAGTCATTAAGACACCTTAAATGACCCTTAATTGTCACTTGTATTTAACATGATGAAAACAGCAGGTTTATTTAATAACATCAGTGTCTCACTACACTCAAGGCAGTGCCGAGGAATGAATGCCTCTACACATTTGACTTATGCTTCATAAGAAAAGGTTTTACACTGCTAACTCCTCTTCTGATATTAAGGTGTTAATCTTCTATTTCTAATCATGTTAATAGGAATTTGTTCCAATTCTTAGACAAAGTACAGCACATGTACTTGTGCAGAAGAGTCAGCATGCTTCAGTAATGACTTTGTCAAATGCTGAAGTCCTCAATGAAAGGTCAGGACATGTAGCTAATCCAAACCAAACAAAATTCTCTGCCTACCCCTCTGTAAAGTGTGTTTGTTTTCCTGTCAGAGGTCTGAAGGTCTTAGGACCCAATCTATCCATTGGTTGGCTAACATGCTCAAAGTTAAAACAAACTTATGCCTTGCCAGCATGAATTCCCAAGCTAGATTTACATTTTCCTGACAGCACAAAACAGTTAAGGATTTGGAGCACAATTTAATGGAGAGAGCACCACACTTAAAGTCTTTAAATGTTAGGGGAATTGTTCAAACAGATCAGAAAATGAGAAAGTAGAGAAAACTGAGGTAAGGACCAAAAAGAAAAGGGGAAATGGGACAGAAAGTTAAGCTGAGAATTATTATTTCAGAACATGCAATGAAGTAACTTTTATGAACTTGCTGAACCTAGACACTTCTAACCTAAAAAGCAGGTCCTTTTTAGTAGAACAAAGCTCACTGTATGAGGTTAAACATATTTGTTACCACTAACACAAGGATGCTTTTAGGTAGGATCACTTGAAGCTTTGTATTGGGATGACACGCTTAAGTAAAAGTGACTGTGTATATTTTAAATATCATCTACAGCATAAAAGATTAACCATTATAGTTTCTCAATGAACTCCAAGTAATTCATAACAGCTAAAATCAAAAGACCTGTGGTTTGTGGGGGTTTAAATACCTACAAGCAAAATAAGTTGTATCAAGTGAAAATATGGTATATATGATATGACTAAATTTCTACTAGGATCATGGTCAGCCTTGAACCAGGGAAAAGTTCATATAGTCATCTTCACCTGATAGCATTTGAAACTGGTGCCACTATTTCTACTTTAAACATAAGCCAACTCTTTGAATTAATAGTTTTTATTTTATTTGTAATGGTTATGGCAGTCACTATTCTCCTAAATACGAGCAGTAGTTTTTAACCTATTTGACTCCTCACCTGCACTAGCTGAGAAAGTTCCTATTTATTCAAACAGGCTAAATTGTTCATACTACTTTACATAACTTTGTTAAATACAAAATTAAGTCTTCTAAGAATGCTAAGACTGAGATGGAAAGAACAGTACAGGTTTTAAACTAAGATTTTCTTTGTTAATATAAGCTGTTAGTTATGTTATTGTCAGCAAAAGAATTTCTGAAATACATTTTGACTGCTATTTTACAAGCCTACAATAAGCTTAAACCTGCATCAGAACAACACTGCATTGGGAAGCATCAGAATGTAACAGTACAGAATAGAGAATTATTATACTGCATATTTGACCAAGCAGAATTTGAATCATTTTTCCAGAAACATCAAGATAAACAGAAGCATAAAAAGCAAACCATTTTACATGCTGAGCTAGGGTTTTATTAAATGCAGCAATGAAATCAATAGGAAAAAAAAATTACTTTGTTTTGGACTTAACATCTACTTGCTCATGTGATTCCTTTCATATTTTAATCTCTATTTATCACAAGCAATTTTATCAAACTGATGTCTGAATGTATCACCTGGGAGTAGAGTCAAAAAAAAAAAAAAAAATCTACCAAAAAGCTGGCAGAAGAACATCGTAAAAAGAGATCAAAGGTAACTTTTTAAAATGTTGCGATTCTACTGCATAGTACATTTGCATGCCACAGTTGAGGACTAAGCCATGTGAATAGTGAGCCAGATACAAAAGACAGTGTTTCTTTCATAAGTGTGAAAAAAATCCACATTTATAAAGTGAGACAATATTCACAAGACTTATGTGAAATGCTCCTGCTTGGATACAATCTCATCTTCTCAACTATATTCTCTCAAAAATTAGGTTTTAATATTTCAGTGACGACACTGAAATGAAATACAATGCCTGATGACAACCTAAAAAGAAATCACTACAATGTTCTAGAAGAAAAGTATTTCTATTCCTTGGACATTCTCTTTCCTGCCTTGCAGAACACAAGAAGTGAGATAGATCTAGACATATTTTTCTTCTGCATTTACCTATATGTGAAGCTAGTTTTGCATAGGCCCTTTACCAACCAATTTTGATATATGACACTACAGCATTTTAATCTAGATGATGTCAAGAATTCAGAATTTATGTCTTTCTGTATCTAGTGCAATCATGCTCATACGTACCTAATATTCATTAACAGAACAGAACATGGGATAACAGAGAACTCTGTATTCCCCTCTCATCTTGCTTCTGCCTTTTTAATCTCTAAAAAATAAAGATGTACTTAAAAGGGGACAATTGTTCTAATGTAATGGAACCTACTGAACAGAAAGGTAAGCAATACTCCACAACCTGGGCTCCAGAAGCCAAGAGTGTTGTCTTTAGGACAACTTTACTCCAGGTGGTTACAGAGCTTTCTGTATTTCTGTGATGTGGCTTTTCTCTCAGGATCCTAAAAAGGATACATTATTTGCAGAAAAATAGTCACAATATACCTAGAGATTAATAAATAGTATTCTAAGATATACTCTTCCAGAAAGGAGGTACTTCACTGCTTGGGCTGGAAGCCCTTTCCGCCCGCAATGGTAACCTTAGCCTTTGCTTTCCTTTACACAAATGAAGTGTCTCAATTAACGTTTATTCTTTGAATATAACTTTGTGTAGAAGAGGTTAGAAGTGCCCCAAACACTGCAATAGTGGCAGGAGTGTTTTCTAGCACAGGTGCCTGTTGAACACACTCTTAATGAAGAGACATACTTTTAGAATGGAACACTTTATTTATTCAGCTGTCTTCTCTGTGCCCTGCATCCCTGCTCCCAATAGCTACCCAGGAGTAGCTATTCCAAACAGTAATGGAGAAAGAGGAGGATAAAAATCTTCTTGGGACAGAAACTGCCATATCAGAAAGTCACTGCTACCTCAATGTTTACTTAAGATCATAGGGTAATTCAGGATGGAAGGGCCCTCTCGTGCTCTTTAGTCCAAACTGAGGTGAGATCAGGTTGCTGTGGATTTTGTTTGGTCTAGCCTTGAAAGCCTCCAAGGATGGAGACCACAACCTCCATGGGCACCTGCTCCACTGCCTGACTTTTCTCACCATGAAAATGTCTTTCCTCACATCCAGTTTGAACGTTTCTTGTTGCAGCTTATGTTTGTTGTCTTCTGCCCTCCCACCATGCACCACTGTGCAGAGTCTGGCTCCATCATCTTGATAACCTCCCTGTAGGTGCTGCCTGGCTGGTCTTAGGTCTGCACCTGGCTCCTAGTCCTCAGGTGACCCCTACACCATCTCTCCAGGTGGAACAAGCCCCATTTCCTCATCCTGTTCTCACAGGGCAGGTGCTCTGACCCCCCCGACCATCTTGGTGACCTCTGCTGAACAACATCCAGTTGAAGAAGAACATTCCCACAACTGGATGCAGTACCTAGATATGATCTAATGAGTGCTGAGTAGAGGGAGATTGTCACTTTCCTTCATCTACTGGCTATGCACATGGTGATACAGCCCAGGATGGTGTTGGCCTCCACTACAGATAGGACATGGTGCTGGCTCACACCCAACTTGCTGCCTGCCAGTACCTCCGGGGACTCTACTACAGAGCTGCTACCACCAGCTTGTCAGTTCCCAGCTTGTAACCCTGTCAGGGGCTCTTCCTTCCCACATGCACAACTGTGTCTTTTTTCCTCATGGAAATTCACAGTGGTCCTGTCAGCTCATTCCTCCACTTTAGATAGGTCCCTCTGAATGGCAGCTCTACTTCAAACATTTTGGAGCCACTACCTTGACGTCTTCTGTAAACTTTACAAGAGTGCACTCTATTGCCTGCTCCAGGTAATTGATAAAATCCTGCAGTATTCCACTTGTTATGAGCATCCTGGCGGAGTATGACCCATTAATCACTACCCTAAGCCTGATCATCCAGTTCAACCTTTCTAATTGCCTATCCATCTAAACTTTAACATCCTAACTTAAAAAAAAAATATCAAAATTAAAAACTTTGTAGTTGGTCTGGGCCCCTTGAAACAATTTGATATTTTAAAGAAGCTTAGTACAATACTCTTGCTTGCAGAAGATGAATGGATTTTCCAAGTAAAACTTGCATAGTCAAGGATATCCAGGAAAGCAGAACTGTAAAATAGGTTGCTAACACAATTAGGCTAAGAAAGAATGAAATACAAAGTTATTTGTGTATCACAACAACACACATTAGTCTACAATAATGTAGTGTCTTTCAGTTACCTTTTATTAATGAGTTTATCAGGGAAAAAAGGAAACTGTAACTTTGATTTCACTTCTGTGCACACACATGTATTTTTTTTTCTTAACAATCTCAAGTCACATCAGATATGTTTACTCTCTGGGGACAGTTCTTTGGAAGAATGACTTTAAAAAACTCATTCTTCCAGTTCTGGGTGGTTTTTTTTTAATTACTAAACTGTAAGTTTTTCAAAGTTTACTCAGAAACTTGAACATGGCAACCATGCTGCATTTGCCATGTGACAGAATTAAATTACAAATCTTCTGAGTATTACTTAGGAATCTGTGTTGTTGTACATAAAAGCAAACAAGTTATTGTGATTTTTTTCACCAATACGCAACTCTCCAATGTCTTGAAATGGCTGATGTAATCGGGATGCATTCTCCCCTCCTTCCCCTCCCCTCTACTCCTGCAGAATTAACCATGTACTTTAACTACAAGGTATGGAAAGCGTAAGCCTATTTAATGCAACTTTTAACCTACATAGACTTAGTAACTATGCAAGCATCATACAGAGGAAAAGCTTTTTTTCGTTTTGCTTTAAAAAACCTTTAGTAGACTTGTGTCTGCTCTAATCAGAGTTTTAATGCTTTCAATAATTAGTTTTTCTGCATGCACAGACAAAAGAGGGGGGAAGAGCTGCAGTGCCGTTTGGATTTGCCAGCTGAGATTTTAAAACATCACCAGCCACGGTTCTAGCTCAGGGACAGTCCTAGATGACGAAAATGGGTTAATTTCTTGCTATAACACCCAGTGCATCTCAACACTGCACCAAGAAGTGCACGGCAGCACGAAGCGTCTCGCCTTGCCCAAGGTCACCCGACAGGCCGGGTTCGCTAGCTGCACGGCGGACGCGGACAGGGGCTGCGAAAGATCCCTCCCCAGCGAAACAAACGCCCGCCAGGTCCCGAAGGCCCTGCCGGGGAGGCCTGGACCAGCAGGCGAGGCAATCACCACAGCAGCCGCCAAGCGCCCTCCGCCCCGGCAGCATGCACTCGCCCGGCACCTCCAACTCCCCGCGACGCCCCTCTGCCCGCCGTCACCGCCGCGCGGGGCTCGACCCGAGCCCTTCCGCCTCCGCCGACTGGGCCGACCCCGGCGGCTCTGGGGGAGCGAGCGGCGCCGCGCAAGGAGGAGGACGGCGAAGGTCACCGCCGCGAGGGCGCCCAGAGGCGGCGGTGGCAGCCCCGTTACCTGGGGGTTGTAGGCGGCGGAGGCCGCTGCCCCGACCAGCCTCTGCGTGACGCCGCTGAACTTGTAATACATGGTGGGGGGCCACCGGCACGCGCCCTCCCAACGGCCCACCGGCTGCGGCGCCGCGCAGGGAAGGACCCCAGCTGGCTTTTTGCGGCGCCTTAACGTGCAAGGGCCCGCCGGCTCGCGGGACCCCCGCCGCGAACGCCTGCGAGCGGTGAGCGCGGGAAGCCGCCAATGGAGCGGGATAAAAAAAAAATCCAGCGAAACACACGAGTCGTTACTAAAGCAGTGGGAGCGCCTCTCCCCCTCGAAGCTGTGCTGCGAGGCTGGCGGCAATTCTCAGTCAGGCAGCGGGCTGGGCCCCTAACCGGCCGAGCTGCAGCGCGCGTGCGCACCACTGCCCCCCGAAGGGCAACGGTGGCGGGGTGCAGGCTCGCGGCAGGTGGCGGGGAGGGGCGGGGTTACCGTCAGCCAATCAGCGCAAGTGGAAGGCGAGGCCCCGCCCCCGCAGAAGGGGAGAGCGGGGCGGGAAGGAGAGGGGATAGAGATGGAGGTGGTGGCTCTTACTGAGCTCTCAGTCCTGGGTTGCGGTCCCGCGGTGCCGCAGGCAGGGGGGGGAGAAGGAGGACGTGAGAGTGCACGGGTAAAACAGGGCTCGTGTGCGCGGTGGTCCGCCCACGGCGACCCAGCCCGCCCTTCTCCTCCTGAGGGCCGGCGGTTCCGGCGCTCCCTCGTGCCGCCGCCTCACCGCCACTGAGGTAGTCACGGGCGTGCGGCCTGTGTGCGCCTCCCGCTGCTTAGCTCGGGGTGTTCAGAATTTGGGGCAGCGCTGGCGGCTTGTTTTGAGGTGTTTGTTTTCTGATATTAAGAAGGGGACAGCAGCGGTTTTGTTTTTTTGGAACTTAATCTCTGTGTCTCCACTCTATCAAGTGTTTCCCTTCTCCCCCACTGTCTTGCACAAACGTCTGAAACCTATGATTTGTTTTATAAAGTAAGGCTTCCATTAAATGAAGTCAGCATCGTGAACTAGGGGAACGCGATATGATGCTGCTTCTGTTGTGAATTTAATCTTCCTGAGAAGTCCAGCAGCCCGAAGGCTGAAGGTACAACATGGTAGGGTTTTGCCATGCTTACAGCTCAAGGGCCTGTGGGCGCTGAGTGGTCGTCTGGCAGGTCATTTGGCTTTTGTGCATGCCTTCGGCCAGAGATGGTTGCCAGCTGAGATACTCTTGTTAGTAACCCAGAGCATCCTGCTATTAACAGAGTCTGACAGTGCAAATTCATAATTTCAGTTGACCCTGTGAATTGCCTACTGTTGCTTAAGATTAAATGTACTGAGGCTTTATTAAAGAAGGATTATTGTTGGTAATGTTTAGTCATTAGTGACCCGCACCAGTTAGATAATTGCCTGTCAGGAGTCCCACATGCAGTTTTGCAGATAGGCTTGCTATAAAAATATCTGTGGTCATGCACTGAGTGAAAACTATTAAAATATGCTTTGCTTATAAACTGGGGCA
This sequence comes from Anarhynchus alexandrinus, assembly GCA_008711295.1. Lineage (NCBI taxonomy): Eukaryota > Metazoa > Chordata > Aves > Charadriiformes > Charadriidae > Anarhynchus > Anarhynchus alexandrinus. Next base: position 15,236 of record VUYV01000112.1, on the reverse strand, counting down.
AGATCTATTCATAGGAGATGTTTTAGAAAGTAAAATACCCATATAAAAATATGTATGATATGATTTCTTTACCCACTCATGTAACGCCTTCTACTTAGTTTTTAGGATTTGAGTTTGGTGGCAGCAAAATGGAGTCTTGAGTCTTCTTGGATCTATGCCCTTCTGAACAGGCATGTCCTATACAGGATAACTGCTGCTCAGTAATGAGGAAAACCCCTGTGACCCCTGTGCATCTGTTTCCTTGTGAGCACAGGGCTATGAACCAGAAGCACAGATCCTTGCTGCACCCATTCTTACCTGTGCCTGTTGCCCTGGAGGCAGGTTTTCTTCTTGGTGAGACTTTAATTCCACAAACTAAGTCTCTGCTGTCCTCTCATTGAGAGAATCAGCTGGATGCTCCATACGTGATACCCTGAGTTGATGTTCTGACTCTGCGGTAGGAACATTAACTGGAGATGATATGTTATTTGCTCAGTAAGTAGGAAATTTATGGAAATATTTTGTAAATGTTACAGGAAGAATTGTGAAATCCCTGTAGCTTTCAAGACTAGGCAGCATTAATGAACTGGAACATGTGCTGCATAATTTATGGTAGAAAAGAATTTGCTGATCAGGATTCTACTTATTTCTGAGAAAACTAGACTAGAAATCATGTTTGATTACAAATCTGCCTGTAATTGAGCAGAAGACCCTGAAGATGGGGTATACACATTCTTTTGGAGTGGAATGCTGTGAATCATGGCTAGGTTTGTGTGGTAACAGTCATGACCTACTGAAATCCATGGGATCTGGCTTGCATTATAACTACTGTGGAACCTTCCCTGGGCATATCTGTCTGCAGATGCACTATAACTCCTCCTGTCCAGCTATTTCGGCATTTGCCAGAAGAAATAGGTGTGCCTGGCAAGCTCTCTTACTAAGGTTGTTTTATATCTTGCTCTTCTACCTTTTTTTCCATTACTAATATATGCTGTAATCCCAGAGGAGCACAGGCTTTGTGGCAGGTCATGCATGGAGATAATGCCATTGTATAACTAGTTCTTGCTTCATTGATGCTCTTCAATCAAGCTCTTGAAAAGTCATTCAGTATTGACTGAAAGCTGCAGAAAGGAAAGGTTCGTGCCCTGGAGCTCCAAGGAGGCTGTGAAAAATGTACAAATTTATCCCCTTTTTCAGTTAATCAATATAAGTCACAATGCTTGAAAGTAAACTGTGAAACTTTGCTACTGCTGCTGCAAGCTGTTGAAACAAAACCTAGGTGCTGTCTCTCTCTTGTTTTAGCTCTCAAAATTGAAGATGGTGAATTGTTTACTGTGCAAGATAGATGCATGGGAGGATGACATGAATAAAATTACAGTTACAAATTAAGCTTCTGCTGTTGTTCTTGTAACACAGGAGCATGGGGACATTCTGTGAAAAGGAAAGTAAAATCAGAATAGCATGAAGTCTTTCCTTTAAAGGAAGAAACTTGTTTTTGTCTTAGTCTTTTGGTCCATCTTTTGCTTTAGTCTCTAGACTTTTGCCAAGACTGCTTTGCTTATCAGACTTTCTGACATAATGGGTAATTAGACTGTAAAACTTACTGCTATAGGAAGTAATTGGGGCAAAATGAGGCCACTCACCCTAACACAGTTCAAAGAAAGACTGGACATCTTTGTGGACCATAAAGCTATGTACAGTTAACATAAACAAAGTGTCACAGAAGGAGGAGACTTCCTGCATTGGACTTTAATCTGAGCTCTGACTTTTAGACACTGAGACGAATAATTCATGGCGACTGGCAGTTCTACACCTGGTCTGTTAGGGATTTTCTATCTTCACCTGTAGTGTAGTATTGGCAGCAGCTAAAGACAATACTGTCCTACAGGCTACACTGTAGTTTAATCTATTCCATTTTTTCCAAATTTTTAAGGTGACTGATTTCATACATGCAAGTTTGTTTATCAGGGCTTGTTCCTGGAGTAGCGCTAAGATTATGCTTCAAGATGAGTAGCTTTCTGCGGGTGAATGAAAGCAGCAGAGTACCTTGAGCTTATTCTGCTTTTTTGTTGTTGTTGCAATTTTTGTGTATTTATTTTCTTTTTGAGGATAAACTAAATAAAAAAACAAGACCTTATTCTGTTGCTTAATGAACAAAACCTTCATATGCTGATCATTATTTCAGCACAGATGTCTGTAACTCAGATTCTGTGAATCTGCCCATGCAGCTCTGTTCTTGAATTGCTGAGAACAACTGTGTGGGTGGATTTAGAACATGAAATTGCCATGTGCGCTTATGTTTTGTTTATGCAGTACTCTTTTTAAGAGTACTAGATTGAATTTGCTTAATATTTGCTTTGTGTGTCAGTGTGTGTGTGTGTATACATAATATATACAAAACCCCAAACTAGAAGATGATCACCAAGCATAAGCTCTGTTAATGCAGGAGTCTGTGACATTGTAAACATGTTCCAGTTGAATCATGTTATCAACTGAAAGAAATAAATTAAGTCTATGCAAAGAATAAGGTGGTAGTTACTTCTAAAACCTGCATCTAAATTTATTGGTGGATTATTGCCCATGTGTACTGAATACAGCACAGATTACTCTTGGAAATAGACTACTATTGTCAACTAAGAGAGATTTCTCTTTACTTAATAAAAATAGTTTTTCATTTTAAAACTGTTCATGCAGTTACAATATTAATATAAATATAACCAAAGTTTTTACTATGTATTCTTCTCATAACAAAATTCTTGCTTTTTTTTTTCTGAGGGAGATGGGTTTAGAGGCAGCCATTTATATCTTCTCTGTGAATTTAGAAATAATTCCATATTTCATTTATGTTTTATGGGCACTTTTTTGTCTCGACATAAGGCTTCTACACATGAAATACTTGATAGCAGTAGTTACTTAATAGCAATAGCAATTTTGGCAGTAAGGGTATTGTGTTGACTGTAGTAGATAGGGATCAGGAATCTTTTTAAAGGTGTTGAATTTTATTTGGGGGTATCTACCTCTTGTTAGACATGTATAGTATTCTTTCCAGGTTCTCAGGCAGAACTTGCCTGAGAAAGTAAATTAAGGAATGGAAAACTTGATGATATAATTGCTGTAAAGCCTAATGATTGCATAATGCTTCTGGGGCAATAAGTATGCTTTTTATAGACTGTTTCTCTGCAGTTACATGTTACCTGTATAAAAGCAGAATGCAAATTGTGAAAGCAATGGTTTATTCCAGGTTAGCAATAATTTATTCTTTTATCCTTCAGTCTCCAGGTGTGAAAAGCATTATAGGGATCTACAGTAAATATTGCTTTCACTACTTTTCAGCTTTGTTGTCTTTTCTTGTTTCTCCCTTTATTTTCAGAATTGCAGAAGTGAAGGTAAATTTTTCATCTGATTGAGACATCAATGTTGGCTGTCAATAAAATAATTACCTAAAAGCCCTATTTATTCTACTTTTGAGAAAGTAATCTTAAAATCCCCAGGCCCTATCTCTGTGGCTTATAACACTTCCTACTTTTGAAATGCTGTACGGGAAGTTTGGATACTTTGCCTCTTGCTGTTGACTTTGATAGGGACAACCATAGCTCAAAGTTTCTGTCTTTGTACTTTCTGCTGTCATGTATTTTTTCCTTTACAAACAGAAGGGAAATCTCACAATGGCAGTACCTTATTCTTCCTGAACTTTTCCTTTAAACGTTATACAGGTAGTGAAATAGGTTCCCAAATTAGGTGAGCAGTATCTCTGGTCATCGAGAGGTAAAATGTATCTGCAAGGTTTTCTGTTTTCACACTGCAGCCAAAGTCTTCCTTCTCTCTCCTAGGCTGTAAGTGTTGCTTTCTCAAGCAGTCGACAGTCCACAGCAGTTTATTTTTCTTAGTTATGTTGTAGGTACCAGGAGGATGATACGCTGTCCATGTATTTCATTTCTTCTTGTCAACCTTTTCATGTGCAAATCCACAGACTGTAGCCCAGTGACAACCACATTCTTAGTGCAGTATTGTAACAAACTTCCCTGAATAAGGCAAAACCTATAAGCAAAAAAAAACCCCGCTGCACATGTGTTAGAGGAAATGTTCTATACATTTGTATAGTATGAAGCAGATAGACAGTAGGGTGTTGTGATAGACAGAGGAAAGATCCCATGCACTGTTTCTCAGCATTAACAACTAAAATACAATTGTCTTGGAAAAGCACAGAGCAATTTATGTCAGGTGGCTTGACTTGAATACCTAAGTCTTTTGCTTTCTTGGTCCAGCACCCACTTGTTAGTCACCTATACTTAATTTTAGTTATTATCAGTCATGTTTCAGAACATTCTATACAGTTATGTTTGGACTTAATTTACTCTTTCCCAATGATGAAACTGCCCTGTATCTACTCTTTTTCTTGGAGAAGGCAGTAATCAATGAACATGTAGGATTGCCGACACCAGCAGCTCAAAAATCGTGAGCTTGGGTTTAAAAATTTGTTAGTTTATTCATGTTATAGGACACGACCATGTTTTAGGACATGATCATGTTTTAGCATGCGAACATGTTTTACCACTTCTCGCTCGTGTCTCAGGATATAAGGGACATGAATAGATGAAAGCCTCATTTCACGTGATGAGTTTTTATAATGACTGTCATAGGTAATAAATTTCAAAAGTTGGCAACTTCTGTGTTGTAATTTCCTGAAGAAGGTATAAACTGTTCCACCCTTAACATAGCGCAAAGTGACCTATAGGCACATGCTGAGGCAATCCTGTTTGATAGAGTGTGTTGAATCCATGCTGTTCAGGACAAAGAAACAAGCAATTCTTCCACCAGAGCATCAATGTTTGCTGATAATTCTTAAGGTAGTGCCATCAAGTAGCAGTACTTTACATCTCTTTACATCTAAGCATCCTTGTGAGAGCACTAGACATGCCTTGTAAAAACTTTTGGTTGTGTTTTAGCTAAGGATATGTCTAGGATGTAGAGCCAGAGTCATCTCCCAGTTTGCTTCTGGGCACAGTTTTTCATGGGAAGGAAACTACTGCAACTTTTGGCTGAGTCTCTAGACTGAGTGAATAGGAAAACAGGACCATGCAGTGCACCATGGCCACTCAGCCAAGATGTAGCTTAAGAAAAGCCTGGACTTGCAACTCCAGTGAAATGTGTGCAGTTCTGTGGATCCACAAAGGTTGAAAACAACAGATCTCCAGTATGTTACAGGGCAGAAACTGAAATAAAAGGAGCAAAAAGAAAAGTTTCCTCCAGATGAACTCAACTGGAAAGCTTTTAATCAGAAATACGCTTTTGAAGTGAATGTCCAAGTTATACCTGTGCTTTGGTTTGTATCACTGAGCAGGCTTGGCGATCACAGATGGGATCTCTTTTTGGATGAAGCTGGACTTCCTGGTTGACTGTAAGATGCCCTTAAGGAACACACCTAATGTGCTCAAGTTGCTGATGAGCATTCAGACAATAGGACCAGACTAGAACTAGTCTGAAGTAACCCCCTGCTGAAATGTGTATGGTGTGGGTGTCAGGTCCTCAGCATCAGCTGTTTCATTCTGTATGTCACTCCTCTTGTCTCCACTGCTTCCCACAGTAGGCACAACCAGGTAAGGTGTGGAAGATGGGATGTGACGATGGATTTTCTAGATTCTAATGCCTGCCTAGAATCCCATTCACAGCTACGACCTCTAAGCCCTTCTTCCAAGTACTGCCATGGGATAAAACCATTTAGAGCTGGCTGAACTATTGCCATACTTGGGCAGAAGGTCCAGTTTTGCTCAAATTACTTGTCAGCAGGCTGTACTCTGAGGGGTTTCTATTTGACTGATAAAAAAAAAAAAGGCATACTTAAATTTAGTAATACTAATGTCAACTGTCTGGTTACTAGAAAAATCTTTCTCATAAGAAAATATTCTTGTTTTATGAATCATTTAGCACATCAGAGGTAACATAATAAAAATAGATTGCTGCCTTGAGATCATTGTCTCCTGCATTAAAAATAATGCATAGTTTTGACTACATTTATTTTTGAGGATTGTATTCTGCCAGCAGCAGGAACCATTACCCTGTGATATCTTTATAACTGACAGTCTCCTAATTATCTTTCCTGCAGCATCCTATAGTCTCACTGACATTCTATAAGCGTATAACTATTATGGTTTAGTCTCTTCATATGGTAGTGTAACTTGGATCTGTTTCAGAAAGTCTTGTGGGTTTTTTGATTCATTTCCCCTTTGTGTTGCCACATTATAATTGATGCGTTTTTTCCTTTTAAAATATTCTGTCAGCTGTTGTATACCTGTCTGTGCTTTCTTGTTGCCATCAGAACAGGGACATTGTAAAATTGGGAGTACAAGCAGATGAAAGAACTATCTGCCTCCTTATCACAGCATTTCCCTGCATAGGAGAAAGAAGTTCAGAAGATTAGGTAACAGTGTGGGAGAACACTGATAAAGTCCAGAGTGAGGGGAAGAGGGAAGCTCAGTAGCAGCTCTGCAGAAAAGAGGACTGAAGTGTGCTGGAGTGAGTAGAGTAACAGCAGGGAAAGCTGAAAGGAACTGTTCCTGAGCCAAGTCCTTGCACACATTAAAGGGTTGGATAGTTGCAGAAATAGGGAGCCCTCCAAGTAAATGCTGCCTGCAACATCTGCCTCTGCATTGTGCAGGAACTTTTCTTTGGCAGAGCATACGCAGCCTTACAGAGCCTATAGTTAGATTAAGGTTCTTCCTACTGCACTTTGCATCTCTATTTATAGTTTTCTCCTAAGCAAGAGATGACCTGTGTGAGTTCAGGTATGTGTACGTGGATGGAAGCAGTGTGATTCAGTTGCTGACCACACTTGACATCTGAGTAAAAATTTTTGTTGAAAAACCTGTCTTTTGACAACATCCTCCCTCCTAAAGATTTTTCACAGTAAATTTTGCTGAACTGTATCTGGCACCCATGTCTTGCGTAGGTTCTGTAATGCCACTTGCTAACGGAGAGTTTCATTTGGCTCAATATATAGGAGCCTGGGCTTTTTTAATGGGAAAATCTGAGGTCTGTTTTCCCAGGGAGTATCAGAGTTTGCAGTACCATGGGTGGTGCAGGCATGTTAATTTAAGAGTGCTATATCCTATTCTGCAGCCTGAGGGAACTGAAAAGGGGTGGTGAGGAGGTGTGGAAACAGAGATTTGGCACCATGATTTTACTTGCTTTTCACTTTGCGTGCTCTTGATTGTTTCCCCTCCCCAATATAGTTCTTGTTTTAGATTTTGCAGTGTGGAGCTGATATGATTATGGTTTCCTGAAGGATTCCCCATCTCCTTTAGACTACAGTATTTGTTGCTTACTGTTCAAAGGCAGAATGGAAACTTGTTTCTATGCATCCTCAGAATTGCTGGAGGCACCACTTTGATCCTATTAAATTGCTTGTCCCAGATCCAGTTGCCACCAAACAGGCGGTATCGGATTAATGTAATTTGAACCTACAAACTCAAGCTTCTTCGCACTGGCTAGACACTTGCCTTATAGAGCCTGTAGAGATTACACTACNAATGTAATTTGAACCTACAAACTCAAGCTTCTTCGCACTGGCTAGACACTTGCATTATAGTGTAGAGATTACACTAAAATAATGGGAACCAAATTACTCCAAGTTCTTTCTTTGCTTTCACTAGGTTATTGAATTATAGCATCATGTTTGTAGTGCTTCAGGGAGAAATAAATTAGAGATCTACATGCTTGCCTTACAGGAAAGTTTTATGGGTAGAGACAAGGGAAGCATTCTCCAAATGCTATTAAAAAGATTTTACTTAAGGTCCCATATATTTTCAATGTAATCTAAGAGCTGGCTTTGATTCACACATAAACCAACTTGAACTTTGGAACAATACCTATGTGTGTTCCCTTTTGTTCCTTTTTGGGTGATTGCAGCCTTAAAGCTTAAACAACTTTCTTAAAGCTGGTTACAAAAAAAAAAAATCATAAAATATGATTTGCACACTTGATAGATGAGGAGGAAATAAAAGACCTAGTAGAGAGTTTAGGGATTATTCATGACTACTGGTAAATAACTGCAGGTTTCTACAATGGACCTACCCAATTTTCCCTCTGAACTGTATCATTCAGGCTGAACATTTTTTGATTCAGGAGAACTGTATCTCTCCTTTGAGCAGTGAAAAGGCCTAATCAAGTACTGTAGTGCTTATCTTCTTGCTCTAGTCTCCAAGACAATTTATGGTGCTTTAGCTGAGCTTTTGTTTCCTACTCTTTTAAAAGTAAAGTGCTAAGTATTGTTTGTAGTATATCCTGCTTTAAAAAAGTAGGAGAAGATGGATAAAGAAGTGACTTGGGAGCCCAAGTTACAGAGCTGAACACAGCAGCATTTGCTGCATATGTTATAGGTAGCCTTAGAGCATGAGGAGTTGGCTGACATGGTGCTGACCACAACTTTAGACCGTGTAAGCAGCAAAACATTGTGATTTCATGTACCAGCTGTCATGATTAAAAGTTAGGGTAGGGACCCACCGTGCCCAAACAGCACACTTTCATGGAAGTATCCGGTGGTCATCTCTAAAAGGAAAGGATGCGACTTTTGGGGACGTTTTAAGTCAAAGCCCTCTGTTTGCTTTAGTGTGTATTTTGAGTTGCAGCCTGCAGAATCCAGTCCCTGGATCCTCTTAGTGTGGATGCCTTATGCTTTTTGGTAGTCATTAGCGCTCAACAGAAAGGGAAGCAACTGTTGAGTAGCATGAGATGGTGCCAGATTCTCTTTCATTCTTCTGATCTGAGAGACTGCGTCTGCAAGCAGACACATTCAGGAAGCATTTAGAGGGAAGTAGTAAATGACAAATGTTGGCAATACAAGTTGTTGTCACAGTGTGTAACCCAAAGAAATGGGTGAAAGCTTTTCTTTTTAGCAAAGTAGGCACGTATCAGTTGGGTTACACTTACCAGCGATGAGTGGACTGGGGAACTGCTTTTTAGAACGGTTCCTTGAGGGGCAGAATGCTCAATTTATATAAACGTGTACCTATAGAAATGCCAGTAGGACAGAAAACAATGGGCAGGGTGGGATGGCAGTCAGTGGGCTGGCACTGCGATTTCAGAAATATTTGGTACCAGCGCAGAAGCCTGCCAGTGTGGCTAGTGGCAGAAAGAAAATGGGGCAGCTAGAAAAAGGGTAAAAACCAAAGAGGAAAGGAGTTGGATGGAAAAAGTCTGGCAAAGGAAGAAAGCAGAGATGTGTTTTCACGGAGGGTGTGGCAGGACAGCAGCAGAGATGGGGAAGAGGGCTGAAAAGTGCAGTGAAGTCCTGTTGTGTTTAGTGTCCCAGAGTTATCTGCATTGCATGTTCTTCATTTTTGGTGAGTCACTTAGAAAGGACTTCATGACTGTCTCTGACCTTTTGCATTTCTGCAAAGGCTCTGGATTTAGTGTTTTTAACCTTTCCCTATCCCTCTACCCCATTTCCTTTTTTCATTAGTCTTCCACCTGCTCTCTGCAGTGTTCTTTCAGTTTGCATGACAATCCTGGACTCTAAGTAGGGATGAACCCCCAAAGCAGGAAACATAAAAGTAGTAATTTCTCTTATGGATCTTAAACTGGGATCTTTAATACTAGAGTAAAAGCCTACCAGTTTCTGAGGCTGTTAGTTGCTTCTAGTATGACTCTGTTATATGCTGGTGGAAGCAGACCAGCCAATGGAAATGTGCTGTCCAAGCTTGGCCAGTTTGCTTTACAGTTTCTTGGTAGAAACAGCAATTTAGAGTAATCGACCAAAAAGTAAAGAAGTACAAATCTGTAACTCTGACATCTCATTGGCAATTCAGCTGTCAGGTCCACTCATGTTGGCAGGAGTAGGTGGCCAAAGGCAGATAGGTGATCTTTACTGCAGAGTTGTGAGAGGATTTGAATGGGCTGCGGGATGCGAGGTGCCAGGATAAGACTGTAGATGACAGGTGGGATGTGGATGATTTAGGCTATTTTGTATTGCTTTGTAAAAGCTTTGCTTTGCATGACTGTTTCTTCCCATTATATATGACATTTACTGTGGGGGAGGAGAGAGCTTCTTATCCTACACTGAAACAGAGAAATGTATGGATATTTATTCTCAGCTATCTAACCTGGCGTTGAACTGCATTTGAACTGTGAATAGGACAGTCTGTATGAAGAGAAGCCAGAGGTACCAGCAGCTTCAGTCCCTGGATGTTAATGTTTGACCTTAATGCTCCTTGAGTGAGGGTCAGGTGAAAGGAGAAAGAGAAAGGTCTAAGAAAACAAGACAGGATGCTGAAGATGGAGTCTGCTGTACAGAGGGAAGCAGAGGAGCTTCATGGTCCCTGGTCTTGTGTTGAAGGTAACCTGGCATTTACATCCAAGACTTTGTCTTCCATAACCCAGATGTCAAACAGATTTTCTAAAACAAAGCAAAATTCATCTTAGCTAGCTTTTACTCACTACTGGTTGCCTGACTCCCTTGAAGAAGCTTTTTCTTTTCAGACATATCTAGGTTTTAAGCTTCTTGTGTCAATCGAGACCAAAAGCTGCTGTGACCTATAGGCTTAGTTTGTATCGAAGGACCCAACAGGTGCAGCCTGAAAACACTGCACCCAAAGGCAGGGATAGTCAAGGAATCCATATAAATTTGAGGGCTATAAGCAAGAATCTCTGTCAGGAATACACACTTTTAGATTTGTATTTACTTATTTTTTTATTGAAGGAATTTTGTTACTGGTGCTTCTCCTTTCAGTGGGCCTCTGCATGACTATATATAGAAAAAAAATCCCAACAGTGTATTCACTCATTTACTTTTATATGGCATCTGTATAATAGCATCCTTATATAGCATCAAGGATTCAAGATGCCATTCTCATAAATGGCCCCAATTTTACTCATTCATAGTATCCCATCAAATGACATCAAGTTCAAATATTAAACCCTAACAACAAAAGTAATGGTTAGAGACTGTGCTCTCTTGACACAGCCAGTACAGCTGACAGGGCCTTTAGCAATGTAGAAAAGACTGTCTTCTAAGTGCTGCATTCTCTGAGAGCCTCTCAATTGGGAAAAAAAAAATAAATTGTATTTGAACACTTAGTACTTAAAAGTGTATTAGACTCCATATATAAACTACACTCATGCTACAGAGAAATGCGATGTTGTTTGCTTGCACTGTTGTCTGCATACAGCTTTTGATTTGTGTTTCAGTCTTGGATTATATGGGTTTTGGGAGAGCACTGTAATTTCAATCCGCGGCTGTAGACCACTTAGTATAACAGAAGCCTGGTCCTCACTGTAGTTCCTAGTTGCTACTTAAATATTGGTTAAAGAGCAGTGAAAAGAAATATAAAAGCTGAAGTGGAGGATTTCTGGGGTACAAGGGAAAGACTTCCAATTTTGAAATTCTAGATTTCAGAGATTTTAATTAACCTCTTTACTGTTTTATTTTTAAAGTTCTTAGAGCAAACAAATGTATAGAATGTTCCCAAGACAGCAAGAATCAATCTTGGTTTTGGGGGTTCTGTATGTTTACAGTTGCATCTTAGATTGCTAGGAGGGAAAAGTGTTGAGCGTATCTGTAAACTAATAACAGAGTTAAAACATTTAAAAACCCTTCTCCTTCCAGAGTATTTTAGAAGTTTGTTTAGAAAAATGCTTCTAAAATATATGACTATGTGGACACCAGCTTAATTTCTTCACTGATTGATTTTATGTAAAACTTTTAAAACTAATAAATAAAATATGAGAAGTAAAAAAGCTCATGATTTCTAAACGAAGTCTGTTCATTTTCATAATAATGCAGTGGGCTGGTGCCAGAATAGTTCATAATTCAGTGATCTCTTAAAATATTCAAACTTTTTTTATGAGAACTTTAGTTGTGATTATTTTTGGAAGTACTTTTGAAATGTCTGCATTTAAAGAATCACCAGAATGTCTCAAATTCATTCACAATAATGCAAGCATTGCACTGGTGAAACTTCTGGTTGTTTTGAAATTCCAGAATGAACACCATGTTTATGGGTTTTGGTTTTGTTTTGTTTTTTAATATAAATACATTTCAGTGAACTTGAAGCCAAATTCAATCAGTTTTTCCAGATCTGTTCTTATAAATAATCCCTGAGGAATCACGTATGTGTTACATGGCTGCTCTTTCATTTTGTTTTGACAGTTTTGTTGTCTGTAATTATAATAGATATTCAGCTGCTGAAGAATAACTCTGTGTAGGTTTATTTTTTGGCTCAGACTAACTTCTACATCAAATATTCAAATTTTCTATTGAGTAAAACTCCAAGGTTCTAAATGGCAGACTACTTAGTAGCCAAGAATTGTGAAAGGAAAGAAGTTTTTGCCTAGGTACAATACCAGTATGAATAGCTACGCAACTCATTTGTTAAAAAGAACATATTTTATAAACATTTGTGTTTTGACCCCTCGTCCATGAAATATAGCAACAAGACCAGCAAATTTTATTATGTGATTTTATGCATCTAATTCTGTACTCACATCAAAAAACATTTATTACCTTTTCAAATTATAGTATACATTTTTCTTTACAGATAAGCAAACAATATATAAAATTAGCATTCTATAAAATTATAGACCTTTGCATTTGTAAAGAATAAAGGAGCCTAAAATGTGTAGTTGCAAACACTCACATTTTATTAATTTGACCAAGGATTTACATTCTTCTTCTTCTGTGGCTCTTAAAATTCCTTGTCAAGCGGATTGTCAGTCTTGGATGCTCACTGTGCAGCTGCTTTGATGCTTAACCTATTCTGTCATCCGCAAAAGATACTCCCTACTTGGTGTCGCACTTCACAGGCCATACGTCATACTAGTTTTTCACTATGAAACCAGCGTTTTGTTCTGCATTCCATATGGGCTGGGGCAGCTCTTCAGCTAGTGTGAAGAGCTCTAGCAAAGCTGGAAGACCTTTCTCACTAAGTTTACTTATTTTAAACAGAGATCTGTTTTATGTAGCAAGTTTAACTAGCATCACATATACTGACCTGCATGTTTGCTTTTACAAACAAATAACCAAAAATGAGAGTCAACCTCCTTTTCTAAAATCATTGTGAAAATTTTTTTATAAAGCAATTATCATCTTTTTTGCTATGTATAGCTTATTAAATTTTCCAGCAAATGTCTCCTTAGAAGCTCATTTGAAAGGATAATTCTAAAATTTTCAAGGTACTTCAAATGATCAAACTTTAATCAGTAGTTTTATCCTGAACCTCTTAGGTGGGAGAAAATTCAGAGCACAGCAGACTTTGTTCGTTGTGCTGGTTCCCAGGAAACTGGCTGGTTTGGCTGCTGAATTTAGCTGGCTGGTGTGTGCATATGACCACTTCCTGGCAGACGTTCAGATCTGGTAAGCTTTTTGTAGTTGCTACCCAGAGGGGAAGAGACAAGTGTTTTGAACCCATAAGGACTTCAGTTTTATTTTGGAAACATGAGGGTTGAACACTACAAAAGCTGAAGACCGATTCCTTTATGGGCACAAATTGCATACATGATATGAAAACCCAGCACCTTTTCCTTTAAATACAGGGGTATCAAAATATGAATCTTACATTAACAGGATTTTCATCTTCCTCAAACTTGCTGCTATGTACACCAAGATAAGCCATTGTACAGTAAGAATGAATATCACATATTTAAATGGCTGAACCCTACGCTGATAAAACTGTTTAAAATTATCAGTCAATCAAATTAATCTTTTTCTTTTTATTTGGTGGGTATTCATCAAGACAATATTGTTTCCAAACCTTACATCAAGGGAGATGATAATCCTCCATTCTTTGTGATTTTGGGATAGTGCTTCATGTAGAACCATAGCAGGAAAATGTACCTTAGACGGCATTCCATTCCAGTGATTTCATTAATGACCAAATGCTTTTAAGTGGCATGCAGTACCTTGAAGGATTGCAGCCAATGTGTAGTTCCCAATAGGTCAGTCCTAGGGATTGAACCAAGTATATAATGTAGGATTAACCTTTGTTGTCATCAAAACATACAATGGCAGTTCAAAACTCATTGGCATTGGTTTTAGTTTTAGATGAACAGAAAGTTTGGATCACAATTATATAAGCTGTCTTCATTTAACCCCTATTTTATTGTATTTGTATTTCATCTAGTTTGTTCCAGCTGTGAAAGTTTCAGATATTGAAAAGAGGTACTGCCCACGAAGTACTTTATTGTATAGGGTTCAAACTGGCAATAATAAGCCAGTTTGTCTTTGCAATGCTGTATTTTGAAATAGTGTGCTGGGCCCCATGTATGCATAAAACATGGTCTCAGTTAAACTTTTAGTAAAACAGTTTTGTCTGTTTAAAAATATGCTGATTTTTGACAACACATATAATTCTTTTTTTTTTAATTTTTACTAAAAAAATACCGGTCCATTGAAAATAAGATGACTTGTATTACTAGAAGTCAGGAACCCTATTGACTTACTATAAAATTCTGTTTTAAGGCTACCGTTGAGATCACGTTACTTCAACTTGGTTTCTAAGGAAACTAAAGTCTACACACTGATAACCATACAACAACAAAAAAAAAGAGAAAAAATAAAACCACCCCAGTATCTCTCCTTAGTGGACTTATATAGAGAGCAGTTTCAAAATAATATTTTATTGTAACTCAAAAAATACATTAGGTCATTCTGTTCACATTTTGCCATATAAAAAGTGAACGTAAGCCGTTTAAAAAAAAAAAAATTACGACTTAAGATAATCTCCACAGACATTCCTTTACACGACATTTTCATTAGATAATCTTTTTATACTGGGAAAGGATTCTTTAGCTGGAAATCACTTTATAAAGTTGTATAAAAACATGTCATTTGTATACCACATATAGCCTGAATCTTTGAAACTTCCTCTCCTTAATTGGTTATAGAAAATGATTCATGTTGCAAATTGGTATTCACAAGTTATTACGTGTAGTAATTTATATTTTTTCCTTTGTACGGGCATCTAAAGTTTAGATTTATATGTAGTGCTGAAGTGCATTTCAGTCTTCAAATCAAGATTGCAACGTACTTTAAAGTATATTCACATTCTGTATGGATTTCAAACTGTTGTCATCGTGATGATGGTTTGGGCATTTTGTGGGAGGAGGTTGGTTTGGTTAAATACAATACATGGACAAAAGACAAAGTAAGTTTTAAGGAGTTTTATGAAAAACAGTATTTTTCCCATGCATTAAAAACAACATATGAAAATCTGTAGGGCTAAGTTCTTCTGTGGGTGTTTTTTTACCTATTTTTAATGGAAAAAAAA
>VUYV01000111.1:3118716-3131590 GCA_008711295.1 Anarhynchus alexandrinus | reverse complement strand
CCAAAACAAGAGCTATAAGGCATTTGACAAACCTAAGGTGTAGTTACAACATTTTTGGAGGAAGTAAAGGATTGATAATAGCTTTTGATAAAACTGATGTCTGAAATTGTATCCCAAGCTTTTATGAAGTTTTTAAGAAGATCTCAGGATTTTTGAAAGCTCAAATTAAAGCTAGAATTAAACACTACTTGATGATTGCCTCTTTTTAAGGTAACTTAAAGGAAAATTTGAAGTCGATGTTGAAGGAAGCTGAAGTAACTTACACATTTTGGTGTAGAAGTATTTTGCTGCACAGGGAGGATAACATATTGCAAACTTTTAACTGATAGGATAGGAGTAGCTGTATGTGGGAGGTGAAATATTCTAAAATAAAAATGATTGGAAATGTTCTTATATCATGGGAAAATTATGATTCTTAAATGTACATGATAACAAAATTGCTAAATGCCAGTAGCTCTGAAGCAAGGGAATTGCCTCAATACAAGACCTGTGTCTCATGTGTTCTGGTTAACTTCTGTATATCTCTTGCTCTTGCCAAATCTAAAAATATGGTACATGGCTTTTTTTTGTTTCTACTGTTTTCCTTGTAAGTGAAAAGGGGCTTAGAAGTGCATGATATTTCCCTCCTCTTTCTGCAGTCAATGGAATTTCCCTCATAAATATCAAAACACTTGGGATCAGTCTGGCTCTGGGATCCCAGGAAGGGATTGTTTAATGATTAGTTTATTGTACACTCTGTGCATCTTTATATGGAAACTTTCACCATGAGACAACAGCTACCCAGGGCAGGCTCAGTCTGAGGCTGAAAAAATCAACTGCCCTCATAGACCTCCCTGAAACCATACCATAGTTATGACACTATTTTTCAAGATAGTACCTTGATTTACTCAAATGATAATGCCCAGACTTTGCAATCTTCTCTACCAGCCACTATCTGCCATCCTAGTACAAATAAGATGGTTTTACTTCTCCTAGTACTGCTTGGAAAAAAAAAAACCAAACCAAAACAGAAAACTCATACTGGCGTAACTCTATCGGACCATGAATTAGCTGATTTAACCTTTCAGTATAAATAATATATTGATCAAGAACAATCCTGATATTGTACTGTTACATTTCCTAAGCTCTGTGGGGATCGCAGACTCTACATTGCATACAATGGCATCTAACCTTATTTCTAATATATATTTTTGTTTTTTCTGTAAGTATCCTGATGGTCAAAAAGTCATCTTCTGCTCAGTAGGAAATTTATTTTCTGAGACAATTCCTGTCTGAGATAACAAATATTATTTATTTTTTTAAGGCAACTCCCACATTAATAAACCCCAAACTTTACAGTAGCAGAAACAATGAAAATGCCTATCAACACTAAAACCCAATAAGCTCAACCTTCACAAAAAGAAATTCCTCCTTCAAATTTTGAAGAATGGCTGAGTTAAGAACAAACAATTTATTTTTCCTCTTAAAGGAAATCACATTCATAAAAGTAGTGACTTAGGCGCAGATCTCAGAATTTGCACTTCAAATCTCAGATCTCACAGATCTCATAGATCTCAGTCTGCACTGTATGCCAAAATCCTGGTAGATTCTCCTTTTATCTATGTGTAGACAGCTTATGACAAAAAGTCTGGAAAGAATTTATCCAGTACTTACAGTTCTCATTTGCACAAAAACTTCAGTCTGATAAGGATATTTCTCAGTTCCAGTGCGGTGGTGTCATTATCTACTGTTTAATCAGAAAGTCTTTCACTTAGGTGAATAGTTTCAGCTGGAAAGGTAAAAAAAAGGGTTGGGGGGAATTTTGAAAGGTCAAGACAGATCACTTCAAAGTTTTCAAAAGAAAGCATTACAGTTTTCTGCTTCAAAATCAATTTCATTTCAGATAAATTATTTCTTGCTGAGTAAACAGAGTTTGGAGAAAAGTTGAATGAAACATTCATCCAGGCCAATGCAAGTGTGAGGTTTCTTATTATATGAAGCTGAAGAGTATGCTTCAACTACATCCAGACTGTTAGTGATAGGTGTGTTTGAATACTTTCAAAGGATGCTCAAGAAAAAAAGAATAACAAGAATAATAAGTAAGTCAACAAGGATGTGGGTCACAACCTGTGTTGATTTGTGTGGTTTTAGGCTGTGAGACGTAAAGTATTCACCAATGAATATGTCTGTCTTTACAGAAGTCTCAGTATAGCAAAACACCCAAAATAAAAACTAATACTGTGTTTAAGTAAAGTTGCAATTTAAAAAGTTTAATCCCCCTATCTGCTTCTGTACCATGAGGTACCCGTGCCTCCTTGCTTTGCATTAGAGTTTCAGGGTCTTTTTTGTCCATGTTATAGATAAATTAGTTTGATTCTGGGGTCCAAATAAGTTAACTAAGGGACCTCCCAACTACAGAACAGAAAGAAGAATAATTTGCTTTGTGTCTCTGCAAACTAAATGGAACTGATCTTGTTTAATATGGAAATATAGATGAGGTGCAGCTCCCTACAGAGTGCAGGATGCCTCGCGAGTTCAGCGTCTGGAGCAGAGATAGACACAGGGAAGACACAGCTGTCTGCCCCGTGAGATACACCATTCAAAGTAAGATAACCTGGTTTTCTACAATACGAGAGATTAAGGTTAAAATTTTATATCTGGACTGCAAAGTAGGAGAGGGAAAGACTTTTTTGTTGTTGTCTTGTGTAGACAAGACACATCCATTATTTTGGCAGTATGTGTAATACTTAGAATCACAAAATCATTTAGGCTGGAAAGGATATTTAAGATCATCGAGTCCAACCATTAACCTAACAGTGCCAAAACCACCACTAAACCATGTCCCTGAGCACCACATCTACATGTTTTTTTAAATACCTCCAGGGATGGTGACTCCAACACTTCCCTGGGCAGCCTGTTCCAATGCTTGACAGCCCTCAATCACTCATCAAGACAGATACATTTCTGGCCATATAAAATTAAATGTGCTTTATTTTTATTTCTTTCTCTGCAGGATAGGTGCTACTCTTTGAATTCATGTATGTATAGCATTGCAGGAATCCTAAGATTGGCTGAGATTCCCACATAATTCTTGCGTGATCATGGAAGAACAGCAATAGGCCCAAGTAAAGTGGGAAGGAAAAACACCCGACCATGGATATCATAGGTGTCTTAGCAAAGGACTGAGGATGCTCATGGCTCTTCATAATCCCAGTCCCTATTCTTCTTGAAGAAAACTCTCTATTGACCTTAGGAGCTAGAAAATATTAGAAGGAGGAATACAACACCAGAAGAAAAGGGTAGATACTAAGACATCTTATCTGTAATAGTTTTAACTGTATTACTAATGATGCTTTTCTGTAATAAGTACATAATTTTGAATAGGACTGTTAGTATCACTGTAATTGGACTAATGATAACTAGTTGTTGCATTTTGATTAGACTGTAAAGACTTTTGCTAGATTAACAATAAATTCTTGCCTTCATAGCATCACAGAACCACAGAAATGTAGAGGTTACAATGGTCCTCTGGAGATCATCTAGCCCAGCCCCTGTGAACATGAAATTTCTTCCAGCGGTCTGAAGATGTCATTTAATTTTTCTTCCTGATCATGTGAGCTGTAGCAGAAACTCACCATGATGTTTCCATGTCATGCTAGTCTTAACCTATAAAATCTGTTTTGGCTCCCATCTCTGGGGAGAGCACCATGCATCATTCCATGCACGCAAACATCTAATTCCTCCTGATTGTCCCCACGCTCTGTGTATGAGCATGCAGCCACTTCAGAGAGGTACTCAGTCATGTAAATTTCCCAGAAAAAGGAGTATGAGAGCCAACACCAGCATGCTGTCCTTTTGCCATTTCCATATTTGTGCATATATTTCCTTCTGCCTTGTTTCATTGATTACAAGTTCTCTCTTGTGCACATTACCCAACAAATTGCTGTCCAATTCAGGTCACCGCTTCCTCACTTGATTGTGGATCATAACCTCCCTCCTCCACTGTTCCTAGTTTAAAGCTTGCTTCACCAGTTTGGCCTCCCTGTTTGCAAAGAGGCTTTTGACCCACTTGATCAAGTGGATCTTGTCGCTACCTCACAGTTCTCAAAGAAGGTCCTATGGTTGTGAGAACCAAATCCTTGTTTTTGACATCAGATGCACCATCAGTGTTGACCCTCAGGATCTGTCTACTCCACCTCAAGCCCTTTCCCCTCACCAGCCTGACTGAGCAAAAAACACCTGGGCCCCCAAGCCTTTGACCATTGCCCTTGGAGCCATGTAATCACACTCGGTATGCTGCAGGTCTCCCCTGACTGTGTCTTGGATAAATCTTTGTGTGTGTTCCTTTTCTCATATTACAAGTTTTTGAATGAAATGGGTAAATAACAGGGTCTAGATTCAATTGCTGATGTGTAGGCACATCAGTGTGCCACAGTCTGAGATTATTTGGGTGTCCTACCTAGCCTCTGAATGCTATTGAGGAAAAGGCTTGTGTTTCCCATAGATTCTATCATCTGCTCCATCTGTCAGCTCTATGTGTCAAATCTGCCAGCCTGCTCCAGATATTTCATACACCCTGGAGTGTCAAAAATGGCATTCCAGTCATGAATGTTTAGGAAATGAGTCAGTCCCCAGGCCACTGAATAGCTCTCTTGTCTCCCTTGATGGTAGGTACTAGATTCAGTTGCTTAAATATGGCATCCTAGTGACATTCTGGATGCTCCGCATTGACCTCCATCTGCCAGCCATAAAGGACGCAGGTCCCATATGTTCTGGGTCATATCTGCCAGTCCCATTAGGGCATTTCAGATACATGCAGTCATCTCAGATGATACTTGGCAAATTAATAGATCCCTAGATCGCCACTGCCTATACTGGGAATTAAGACACTCGGCACTTAAATACATTTTAATTTACATGTCTGAACCTGTGCCTGAATCCCATCCCCCTGGTGTGTGTGAGATGGATACGGTGTTCACAGCCACAGGGTGAGGAACTGGATATCTTTCACGTCAAAATGGACACAGTATGAATGCACACAAGCTGTTTGAGGAAGCATTGCCTTGAACATTGTAGATGTTGTCCAAGACCCACTCATTGGCTTACTAAGCAGTGCTCAAGTCCTAACAAAGATGATACAGACATATATACTAAACTGAGTGGGACCTGTGCCAGAATTTCACCTCAGAGGGAATGTACTAATCTTCTGAAAAATATGTGCTTTTTTGGATTGTAGCCAAAAGAATAGAACTGAGCTTGTAATGTGTGACAGAGTTTTATATAGTTACACCTGTCAGAACTCTATGTAACAAATGGATTGGTGTGCTAATATCACAAGGGGAATTTAAGTAAGTAGAGCAGAAGAATGTATTTTTTTTATCTAGCACTAAACAAATGTCTATAGGTCTGAGTACTGGGTCTGGCTGGGATGAAGTCAATTTACTTCATAGCAGCCCAAATGGTGGTGTGCTTTGGATTTGTGACTAAAACAGTGTAAAGAACTCACCAGTATTTTGGCTATTGCTGAGCAGTGCTTGCACAGCATCAAGGCTTTTTTTTTTCCTCACTCTGCCCTGCCTCTCCCTTTCCCCTGACAAGTAGGCTGAGGGTGGGCAAAAGATTGCAAGGAGACACAACCAGGACAGCTGACCTGGACTGACCAAAGGGATATCCTGTACCGTATGACATTGAGCTCAGCAATAAAGGCTCCAGGAAAGGAGGAGGCATAGGGGACATTTGTGATTATGGCATTTGCCTTCCCAAGCAACTGTCACACGTGCCGAGGCCTTGCTTGCCAGGAAATGGTTGGACATCTGCCTGCTGATGGAAGTAGTAAATTAATTCCTTATTTTAATTTGCTTGTGCATGCAGCTTTTGCTTCACCTATTAAACTGTCTTTATCTCGATCCATGAGTTTTCTAGCCTTTGTTCCATTTTCTCCGTGTCCCCTGTGAGGGAGTAAGCAGCTGTGGGGGTGCTTGGCTGCTGGCTGGGGTGAACCCACTACTGTCTGAGACTCCTTGCCATAATCCTATCCTTAGTTTGACTTCCAGCATGAGCAGAAATTTTAGCTTCTTTTAGTCTGTTCTCAACAGAAAGAAAGTGTTTTTACAGAAAAAGCATACACTAACATGACTTTAGCTAAGCAGCTGGCAAGAAATATTTAATACTGTTCCGTATTTTTCTTAGCTTAATTATGATTTCACAGCCAGCTTTTATTTGACCAGTCTTTAACTCAGCAAAGTAACTGCCACCTTGGTAAGAGCAAATATACAGTTCTTCCTAGTAGCTATTTCTCTCCATGCAAACATTTCCCCCATGACATCTCTTGGAATTGTGAAACTTGCTCACATGGTCTCTTTGCACCTCTGTAGTCATAACACTAGGGATGACACTTTCAGAAATCAGTAACTGAATTAGTTTGAGAAGTGTGGGATCAGCTGCAGAAGCGTGTAGGGAAAATAGTCCAATCCTCCTTTCATTGCCTTCAGTCCCTCATCTTCTCAGGATGGATTCCAAATGTGACACTGAGAGCTGCTGAATTCCTGCCAGCTGGAGCACCAGCAGAAGACAATATTTGCAAAGTGTGAAAGGAAACCAGTGAAAGGCAGTCAGATAGCAGTGGGAGTGGGGATGGGAAGATGGATGGAGAAAAAAAAAAAAATTGTCACTTCAGGCACGAATATGGCACTGCAAAGTCTTTTTCTGAGCTGAGCTAAATACACTTTTAAAGATGACGTGTTGCTGTGAAAACAATTCGTAGGTCACAAAGTCTTTCTTGTTGGAATGAGTTTTGAAACGAGCCTAGTTCAATTCATTAGCCTCATGTCACATTTAAGCTGTCATGAATCCTTCCATTAGGTAAGAAATTAGTTTACCCACTGGTGAACCAGAGAGATGAAACATAGGAATTGTATAACGGGAAGTTGGACTCTGTGGAAAAACTGACAGGATTGCTTGATAAAGTAGATGAACTTCTCTGGGGGTTTGTAAATCCTTCATTCAATCCGTGCCCCTGAGCAGGAGCAGATGCACTGTTCTGACATGAAACAAAATTTCAAAGGTTTAGTGCCTGAACGGGAGATCAAGCCTCAGTACATCTTAAACCCAATGAAGCTCCATCACAAATCTTCTCCCCTCTAGAATACTTTGACATTGGCAATGACTAGAGAGAAAGATATTCCCAAAGTCTGATTAGCATAACAGGCAATCGATGTAGTGAAGGACCACCCAGAAAATTATTAGTAAGTTACCATGATGAAATTTTGAAACATAAATTAGTATCTACAAGAAAGGTAAAAAAAAATGTTGACTTTGCATCATAATTAACACACAGTGATAGGTACTAAAGGCATGAACATGTTGATGATACTGGTTTTCGATGACAATTGCAATTTCAATTAAAAGCTGTTCAATTGCTAGAGCTAAAAACACAGTTAAGGGCCTTAAATATAAACCGGTTGAAAGCTGACATACATCTGCTGATCTGTGGTAACTTATTATGTAGATGCAACTCAGCCCAAAGCAAATACAACGTTCAAGTTAACATAGCCACTAATGGAAAAGGAATACTCTAAATTCAATTATCTTGTATTTGCCATGAGCTAGGAGCACAAACATGGATATTTATTGCAGATTAGTTAATGTGTGCTCTTACTCAGGATAACTTGTTCATGTTCCCCAGACTTAAGTTGCAGTTGTGGCACAGTATTCAGACCTTATTTATAGGTCTATGTATTGAAAGGTTCAGTATAACCCCAGTATTAAATTTCTGAGTTTATCAGAAATGGCTGCTTTTTCTGCTTTCTGTTTATGCAATCATCTTGAAAGATTGAGGGATTTTTTGGTGAAAATCAAATTAAATATTCAAATTACTTGACATAACTGCCAGTATGGTTTTCTGCTGAGAACAATAAAATTGTCAATAATACAAGCAAAATATTTCTAATGTGCCCAGACTAATGTGGTCTAATGGGCTTTATGTTCACAACCATTAGAAATGGTCCTTCCCATTGTAACAGAGGATCAGGTTTCAGACCACCTGAGGAACCTGAAGATACAGAAGTCTACGGGACCTGACAAGATGCATGCCAGGGTCCTGAGGAAATTGGCTGATGTAGTTGCCAAACCCTTCCCATCATATTTCAAAAGCTACAGCAGTCAGATGAAGTGCCCAGTGACTGGAGAATCATAGGATGGTTTAGGTTGGAAGGGACCTTAAAGATCATCTAGTTCCAACTCCCATGCGATGGGCAGGGACACCTCCCACTGGACCAGGTTGCTCAAAACCCCATCCAGCCTGGCCTTGAACACTTCCAGGGATGGGACATCCACAGCTTCTTTGGACAACCTGCTGCAGTGCCTCACCACCCTTATGGTGAAAAATTTCTTCCTGATATCTAATCTAAATCTCCCCTCTTCCAGTTTGAAGCCATTCCCCCTCTTCTTATCACTGCATGCCCTTGTAAAAAGTCTCTCTCCAGTTTTCTTGTAGGTGCCCTTCAGATACTGGAAGGCTGCAAGAAGGTCTCTCCGGAGCCTTCTCTTCTCCAGGCTGAACAACCCCAACTCTCTCAGCCTGTCCCCATAGAAGAGGTGCTCCAGCCCTCTGATCATCTTCATGGCCCTCCTCTGGACTTACTCCAACAGGTCCATGTCCTTCTTATGTTGGGAACTCCAGAGCTGGATGCAGTACTCCATGTAGGGCCTCATGAGAGTGGAGTAGAGGGGCAGAATCTTCTCCCTCAACCTGCTGGCCATGCTTCTTTTGATGCAGCCCAAGATGCGGTTTGCTTTCTGGGCTGTTAGCAAAAACAAATACTGCATCCATTTTTAAAAAGTGTAAAAAAGAGGGCCTTGGGAACTACCGACCAGTCAGCCTTACCTCTGTGACTGGTAGGATCATGGACCAAATCCTCCTGGAAGACATGTCAAAATATATGGAAGACAGGGAGGTTGTTAGAGACAGCAAACATGGCTTCACCATAGACAAATCGTGCCTGACTAACCTACTGGCCTTGTACAATGGATTGACTGCATCAGAGGACAAGGGAAGAGCTATGGATGTCATCTACGTAGACTTCTGTAAGGTCTCTGATATGGTACCCCATAACATGCCTGCCTCTAAACTGGAGAGATATAGATTTGATGGATGGACTGTTAGATGTGTTAGAAACTTGCTGAATGGCCATGTCCAACAAGTTACAGTCAACAGCTCCATGTATAAGTGGAAACTTGTAACGAGTGCTGTCCCCCAGGGGTCAGTACTGGAACCAGTGCTGTTTAATATATTCATCAATGACATAGACAGTGGGATTGAGTGCATCCTCAGCAAGTTTTTGATGACACCAAGTTGATGGGTGCAGTTGATTTGTCGGAGGGAAGGGATGCCATTCAGAGGGATTTGACAGGCTCGAGGAGTGGACCATTGTGAACTTCATGAAGTTCAACAAGGCCAAGTGCAAGGTCCTGCATTTGGGTTGAGGCAATCTCCAGTATCAGTACAGACTGGGGGATGAATTGATTTGGAGCAGCCCTGAGAAGAGGGACTTGGGGATACTGGTGGATGAAAAGTTAGATGTGAGCCGACAATGTGCATTTGCAGCCCAGAAAGCCAATGGTATCCTGGGCTGCATAGAAAGAACCCCGGCCAGCAGGTCAAGGGAGGTGATTCTCCCCCTCTACTCTGCTCTCATGAGACACCATCCGAAGTGTTGCACCCAGTTTTGTAGTGCCAACACAAGCAAGACATAGACCTGTTAGAGTGGGTCCAGAAGTGGGCCATGAAAATAGCCAGAGGGCTGGAACACCTCGCCTGTGAATAAAGGCAAGAGAGCTGGGTCTGTTCAGCCTGGAGAAGTGAAGGCTCTGAGGACACCTTATTGTGGTCTTTTAATACTTAAAAGAGACTTATAAGACAGATGGAGCGGACCTTTCTACCAAGGCCTGTAGTGACAGGGCAAAGGCAATGGTTTTAAACTGAAAAAAAGTAGATTTAGGTTGGATATAAGGAAGAAATTTTTTACAATGGGGTGATGAGACACTGGAACAGGTTGACCAGGGAACTTGTGGATATCCCATAACTGGAAGTGTTCAAGGTGAGTTTGGACAGGACTTTGAGCAACCTGTTCCAGTGAAAGATGTTGCTGTCCATGGTGGGTGGTGGACTAGATGATCTTTAAATGAATCTACCATTGTATGGTTCTATCATTCTATGAAATTGTCACAAAAGGCTAGTTTTTGTTTTCTTATAAAGTTTTGGCAAACTAGAAATATTTTAAGAAACACAGCTTGCAGTGATAAATCTCTCCAGTCTACAAGGCTATTTTCAAGATTGGCAGCTCTCTGAAAAAGTCAAGGCAGTATGAAAGGATGTAAAATTTTAAAAACAAATGAGATGGGTTTTTTGGTGTTTGGTGGTGGATTAACAGATGGCTGGTGAAAGAATGCAGATACTTAGTAAGAATGAATGTGTTTGTATTTCAGGAAAAGAAATTAGAGAAAGTTAGAAAGGGGGGGAAGAGTAGTGCTATAATAAAAATAACACCTACAACAGATGTTCTGGAATTGAATTCTCCAGGATTTTAGTTTTTTCTAAAAATTATTTTTATTATTTTTTACACATATCTAAAGGAAACTTTGAGATGGGTGACTGAGTTTGTATAAAGGCAATGTGACCCTTTGAATAGCTACAAAATGTAACCAAATCACAGACAATCATATAAATTAGAATATGATTTCTCATTGAATGGAACTTTTTGAAACACATTAGGGGAAAACCTTTTCAGTTCTTCCAAACTTTGCCTACATAGTTTAGTAAAGTATATTATATCATCCTACAAATATGTCTTGACTTGTAACTTTCAGGATAACTGTTACCACACTCTATTGCTTGTCTTTAGGAAACTCGAAGTGCCAAAAGAAAAATGTTCCAATACCATGAAAATGAGTACCAAAAGAAAAATCCTCAAATACGATGAGATTGAGTACACTATAAAAACCTGTGTTAAACAGGAAGAAAACTTATTCTGTGATGCATAGAAAATATTCACATAGAAATGCCTGCTTTTGCAGAATCAGTGCGTGTTACAAGAAAAGGCATTCAATTGAGCATACCTTTACAACATCATCTTTGGAGAAAAATAGTCCCCAGTAGGCAGAACGATGGATTTTATCCCCAGAGGTTCAGAGGTTTTATTAACTCTGACATTACGTGCTGAATTATCCTGATTAAGACAGAAATCTTCTGGGAAGTAATACTGCTTACTGGGTTTTTTTTTAATTATTTATATTTATCAAATGATATAATAAATAATAAATACATATGACTAATCCTTGTATAACAGTGTAGTTTACTTATATGTCCAACACTTCAAAAACAGGGTAGAGTATAAGACTTAAGCAAACTTACAATGTTCTAGTCTACAAGGGATCCCCAATTCTAGGAATCAAGTATGATAATGTACAGGCTATTGGATGACACCTGGAGATCATGAGAGACCGAAATTGTTTCTAGAATGAGAAAACTAAATGACAGGACATTGATTGTCAAAGTTTATCTTTATCTTTACGGTTGGGAAAATGTAATGAAAGACAGATTTTAAGGCTAGTCTGTTCTCCAATATACTGTATGATATCAGACTTCCCTGAGTTAAATCCTGACAGAAGTTCAAACCCTATGGTTAATTTGCCTTAAAAAAAAATAAATCCTTTCTTGATTTAAAAACATGGAGAATCACCACAGCTCTTGATAAGGTATTTAAATAGTCAATTATCTTAACTTTTTAAAGAAATGGGCATCTTATTTCACTTTGAAGGTAGTTGCAATTTCTTGCCATGCGACTCTAATGTATCGTTAGGTTCTAAATTTAAGAGCTTTTTATTTAAGAGCTGTTTCTTTCTCTATTAGCAAGTGTAGGCACTCATAGACCATAACATTCATAACCATTTCTTTGATAATATAATACACTGAACTACCTGAGTATTTCATTGGAATGCATATTTTATAATCCTTCATGTATTTTGGTTCTACTCTGAGCCTTCTTTAATTTTTCAGTAACCTTTCAAACTGGATACCAGAACTGGCTACAGATTTCAGGAGTGTCACAGTAGGAGCAAATAAAGACAAAATAAAATGTCTAAAGATACTCAATTTTTGCTTCTTTGCATATCCGCATGCTATACTAATCTTGTTGTTCAAAATATACACTTGGAATATTAGGAAACGCAAGAATTGGTTCCCCAGGACAGAGACAGGGCTGAGGTACTCAATGAATTTTTTGCCTCAGTCTTCACTGGCAAGGACTGCAGCCACACTGCCCATGACGCAGAATGCAAAAGTGAGGACTGGGAAAATGGAGAACCGCCCACTGTAGGTGAAGATCAAGTGTGAGACCACCTGAGGAATCTGAAGGTGCACAAGTCCATGGATGAGATACATCCGCAGGTCCTGAGGGAACTGGCAGATGAAGTCGCTAAGCCACTAGCCATCATATTTGAGAAGTCGTGGCGGTCTGGCGAGGTTCCTGCCGACTAGAAAAAGGGAAACATAACGCCCATTTTCAAAAAGGGAAATAAGGAAGACCCGAGGAACTACAGGCCCAGGGGAACTACAGACCTGGGGAACTACAGTCTCACTTCTGTGCCTAGCAAGATCATGGAGCAGATCCTCCTGGAAATTCTGCTGAGGCACACAGAAATCAAGGAGGTGATTGGTGACAGCCAGCATGGCTTCACCAAGGGCAGATCATGCCTGACTAATTTGGTGGCCTTCTACGAAGGGGTCATAACGGCGGTGGACAAAGGAAGATCGACTGATGTCATCTACTTGGACTTGTGCAAGGCATTTGACACTGTCCCACACGATATCCTGGTCTCTAAATTGGAGAGACATGGA
>VUYV01000111.1:3086671-3115522 GCA_008711295.1 Anarhynchus alexandrinus | reverse complement strand
TTCCGTCCGTCACTGAGTCCAGTCTGGGACTTCCCCAGTGCCAGCCAGTGACGTGATTGTCATCCTGGGAGCTTGATACAGTTTTGTATATATTTCATTATTTCCTTTTTATTTTATTATTAACATTTCATTAAAGTAGTTTAGTTCCTTCTAAACTCATAAGTCTCTTTTTCCCTCCTCTGCCTCTCTCTTTGAAAAGGGGTAGGGGGGAGCATCTGTTGGTCCCATCTGGGGTCCCCCAGGTCCCCAGTAGCTGATTCGGCCTAAACCATGACACATAAAAGGATACCAAATTAGTTAACAGGACTTTCCCTTTGTGAACCCATGTTGGGTGCCTGATGACTGCATTATTCTTTAAATGCCTTTCAGTAGTAGCCAGTATAATCTTCTCCATAATTTTTCCAGGAACTGAGGTTAGACTAACAGGACTGTAGTATCCTGGGTATTCTCTCACACCCTTCTTGTAAATTGGAATAACATTGGCTGGCTTCTGGTTAGTAGGGACCTCCCCAGACTGCCAAGACCGTTGGTAGATGATCGAGAGGGGTCCTGCCTTAAAGCTACTAGCTCCTTTGGAACTTTAGGATGAGTCCCATCAGGCCTCATGGACTTGTGATGATCCAGCTGGTACAACTGGTCCCTTACAATTTCAGTGTCCACAAATGGAAAAACACTGTTCCCACACTCATGGTGCTCCATCTCAGGGGACTGGGCAGCCCAAAGTATAACTGTATTATTAAAGGTTCAGGCAAAAAAAGCATTGAATACCTCCACTTCTTCTTCATTCCTGTTAGTCAGATCACCATCTTCACCAAGTATTGCTCCAATGTTTTCTTTAGACCTCCTCTTGCTACCAACGTACTTTAAAAAGCTCTTCTTGTTACCTAACACAACACTGACAAGTTTCAACTCTAATTTGGCCCTTCGTGTCTTCTCCCTGCATATATGAACCGCTACTCTATATAGAATATATATAGAAATATAGAAATTGATCATGGGGCTAAAGTATCCTGGAAGAGCAATATTTAGGCAAGCTTTATTTCAGTCAGGCTTGCAATGCTTCTGTACAGGAGAATTGTACATATTTTGTTCAATAATTTAAGTAGCTAATAAAGCAAGAGATGAATGTTATCCATTAAATATCTTTTTTTTTTTTTTTAATTTTATGAAATCCTTTCTCAAAGATTAGGGACATAAACAGGCATAGGACAATAGCCAAAGTTCTGTTGTAATTTAAAATGCTTAATGAAAGCTGGAGAAAAAAAAAGAAAAAAAACCAATAGCAAAATAAGGAAAAAAATAACAGGAAAGGAAGGAAGGAAGGAAGGAAGGAAGGAAGGAAGGAAGGAAGGCTTTTCATCAATTAAGAAATATTTCAAATTCTCCTGGCAAACATGCAAAACTCCAGCTTTCAGTAAACTAGTCTCTGAGAATTTCTGAATTTCTGAAAATATTATTTCACAGCCTTATTTTCTTCCAGGAGTTTGTCCAGGCTGCCTTTGAAATTGCACAGTTTTTTAGCATGTATAGTCTCCTTCAACAGGAAATATCTCCTTCACTTTGAACCTGTGTAATAGTTTCATTTTATGCATCCCATTTCTCGTAGTAGAAAAGACGTGAAACAATTTTTCCTCCTTCAACTTTTCCATGCCACTCATAATTTTATAGACTACTGTCACGTTATTTTTCTTTTCTTTGTTTTGGGTCTATTAAATCCCTTATTATATGAAATATGGTCTTTATCTTCAATTGTGTTTGTCACTCTTCTTTGAAGCTTTTAAAGTATTAATGTATATGTCTTGAATTGGAAGGGAATGGTTTCCATGCAATTATCAGAACTGAACGCACCATGAATTTCTGTAATGTCAGAATGATGTTCTCTTCCTATTTTCCTAATTCTTTCCTAAATATTCTGAATATTTGATTTGCCTTTTTGGCTGCTGAGTTGATGTTTGCATTGAACTCTTTCTCCTAACCACAATGTTTCCTGCATAAGTGGAAACAGTCATGTTAAATTTCCTGACTATGTGTGTGGAAAAGGGATTTTTTATCCTACCATACACTATTTTAAATGTATATACTTTTTTCTTTCATTGTCCATAGATTGCTTAAGAACAACAATGTCTCACGATATTCTCACAAAGTTCTGCAACCCTTTGCAACTGGCTCCTCTTGTTGCCATTCAGCAAACTTTCTCATGACACTATTCACTCTGTTTCCAACAGTTGACATTAATCTGAAAGAGAATAGACATCACGTAGTGCAATTCTCCAGTGTGATTGCCTGTCCTTTGACCTTCCTTTTTCCTGTGGAAATAAACTAAAAAAACATTGTTTTTCTATTACTTATTTCAGGTCAAGGAAGAATAAAATGGAAATAAAGACACTTACATATTTATCTACAACTCCTACCTTTCCCCATATTTACCTACTCCCTATAATCCCAGTGATTTCTGCACACCGGGCTCCAAACATATCCTTCTGAAAATGTGACGGTTTGTTAAAATACGGGTGTGATTCATCTCAGGAATACTTTTTGCAGTAAGCAAAATTTGTCCTTTGGCTATCAACTCTCACACATTTCTTTTCAGTAAGCCATGTTTAGACCTTACCAGTGATAGCTACATTTTGCTTAAAGCAAAATTAATGTCAGCTGCCTTAAACCTCTTAAGTTTTTCACATTTTTAAGAAACCACCAGAAAAGGTATTATTATTTCATATATGCTCACTAGCCCCCTTACTCTGAAAGTAGTGAAATTACTTATCTCTGTTCAGTACTCCTGTTTATAACAAACCACAAGTTTAATTAGAAAGAGGAAAGTGATCTTTCACAGTTAGGAGTTGAGGCTCATAGGTAACTCAATTTCATTGAGATAATTGTAAAACAGCTTCTTAAAAGGATAGGTTTGGGCATCAGCCCCTCTTACAAGATTGATGATGAAAGATAAGCAATTCCAGTATTCTGAAGTTAAGAGCGGACAATATCTGTCCTATGAATGACATTAAAAAAAAATAAAAATCTTTGAGTCTAAAAATGGGGAAAGGTAATAGTTCCAAAACAAATTATTTTACTGAATGGCCGATAAAACTTGGTTTCAAATATCTCCTTTACTTGTACATACCAGAACTTATTTCTCCAAACAGAGAAACTTAACTGTCATGATAGTTAGAGCTCATGATAGTTTTCAGTCTCTCTTCAACATGTATGAAATGTCATTTTGCATTTGATAGTGTAATTTTCTTCTGAGCTGGTGACAGAAGGCAGATCTACGCTCTGCTTCCTCCAACTGGAAGGCCTTAAGTGATGGCTTTTCCCAGTTTCTCAGAAGTAAGTATACTGTAAATTTTATGTGAAATGGATTGACTGTTTCAGGAGGGATCAAGAGATATCTCACCAGTCCTTGCTAGAATGCCATATAGAGTGGCAATTTAAGTTTAATTGTTAGAAGGAAGACTCAGGCTGACAATGATTGAGCCTTTTCTCCCCACACACTTTGCAAATGAACTGATCATAAACCATTCTTGTTCTGCATAGGCCGGAGTAGTCTGAATGCACACTGACTGCATTAGGCACAGCAAGTGACATGACAGAAAGGAAAATAACTACTTCAAGTGTGTCCCACTCTTAGCACTAAATCAAAATCTTAGCTAACTCAAAACCTTAGGTAAAAAAAAGGTCTTATTTCAAGGAATTAGGCTTTTTCTGATTACTTAAAATATAGACATTCTAGACAAGTTCATTTCAGTCTATAATTAATTAAGTACTTTCCCACTAGTTTGACAATTATCTGTGGGCAGACACTGAGAACAGATCCGTGACTTATTTGGTGTGAGTTGTTTATATGAAAATCTGCAAATATGTTAAAAGCACATGACCTAATTGCCATAATGATAGGGATTAATCAAGTCGTGGTTGATCAGTTAAGAGATACATCTTATTTCTAAATAATTAATGGACTAAATGTAGTATATGTCCTATTGAAGTATCTTGGAATGTTTACACATTGCTGTGTACACAACTTCCAAGTCACACTGTTGGGGTTAGAAAACTGGTCCTCATGTTAGATACCTTGTAATTCTACCTGGAAGAGTCTGAAGCTACATATGATGTGAACATTCACTATCATATTTATTCAAGGAATTACATTGGCCTGAGAGGATTGAATTCTCCCTAAGTTTCTCATTGTATAATGGACCTCAACAATTTATGCTAAAAAGATAACCCAGTGTGTCTGCTTGCCATGCATGGACTATGATATTGAATTTCTTTGTCTTCTACTACCAAAACCAATGCAAAGTTACAAAGAGTTTTATTAGTCCTAGTATCCCAATTAATGCACTACAATTAATTTACTGAAACCTGCTATCTGCTGTCAGGACTTCACAGAAAAATAAAGTGAGACAACAGAGCTTTGTGCAGCAATTAGCAGTATTTCAGAATAGCAATGTGAGAATTAGTTGCTACTTTTCACATTCAGCTTGTTTTTGCTATTTCTTGCTGCTTGAGAGTCCTTTTGAATGGAAAAACAAGTGGACTGAACCACTTTTGTACTCCTCAGGACTGTGGAAAACAAAACAAAACAAACAAAAAAACCCTAAATGACTACATATCCTTTTAGGATGAATGACTAGCAATGCCAAGAACATTTCTGTATCAGTTTAAAAGCAAGGTAAATGAGAGGTGAATTGGGTTTACAGGTGAAATTCTACCCTAAGTGACTCAAAGGGTGAGGGGGGGTTGGTTATTAACTCAGGGCCCTGGAATTAATCCTGCAGACTGTAAGACCTTTCAAGAGTATCAGTTTGTAGTAACATTAAGATATAGAAATGTAGCTTCTCTTGCTGCGAAGTTTTACTAGTTCTTGTCTACAACAAGTTATGTTTGTATCTTTGAATCACAGATATTTTAACTTGTCATTTTATGAAAAAATGTGAATTCCCAAGGTTTCCAGATGGGAGTTCCATCTCACAAGCTGATACATGTTTCTAAACGTGTACAGAAGAAATGTAACAAAAGAAATGCAAGATTGCTTTAAAAAGAAAGGCCTAGGGAGGTTTTCAATAGAATAAAGGGAAAAATCTAGTATCAGGGAACATAATGCAGAATTGTTTAGAATTCACTACATGTGATAGAATTCACTACGTGTGATGATATGCATTGCAGAGGGGGAGATGCTTTCTAAAATCTTCTAAAAAACTTTCTTGGTTTTGTTCTTTTTTTTTGTCCTTGAGGTTGTCAATTTATTTTTTGTGTATAACCTCAGCACATAATGATGAGACTATGATTCCATTTTGTGCTACAGGCCAATGTTACCACACATGCAGATAAAGATCTAGTAATAATAGTAATAATTGAAAGGCAGGAATGTGTAGCAACATAATTTCTGCTACCATTCTGCTAACAGTTGTTCTTCAGGCTTCTTCAGAGAGGACATTTCACTTCCTGAGTAAAGAAAAGGAAGTAATCACAGACCAATGGGTTGCTTTGCAATGTTTAGGAGGTTTTGTGTCTGTATGAGGTGGTATTGCTTTGTAACACCCCCTTCCAACTGATGTCATTGCCTGACATCAGAAATTTACAATATGGGGATTATCCACAGAGAGACTGTCACTGAAAGGAGTAGCACGGGAGAAGAACTCTCCCATTCTCTACTGGCGGCAAAAGCAATGTTTTATCTATTCTTTTTGTCCTTATTTTATTTTACTACTAGAAATCCCAGTAAAATAGCAGGGGGTCATTCA
Organism: Anarhynchus alexandrinus; assembly: GCA_008711295.1. Lineage (NCBI taxonomy): Eukaryota > Metazoa > Chordata > Aves > Charadriiformes > Charadriidae > Anarhynchus > Anarhynchus alexandrinus. The sequence continues at coordinate 3,109,781 of VUYV01000111.1, read as the reverse complement.
CAGCTGAGTTAATTAACATGCTGCCAGTGCTGATGAACAAATTCTGATAGAAAGCACACACAATCCAGGAATAAGCACTGCAGGAGTTCCTTTTAGCTCATGGCAATTCAATATAAAAATAATTTTAAAAAGGAAATTTAAGTGGAGGTTTTAGTAGAAAGTCAAATATCTCAATTAATAATAATTAATAATTAAAAGAATAGTCAATAAAGTATTGGAGAATTTGCATATTTGAGATTTATAACCTCTAACTAAATTTGTTGCAGCTTCTTTGGTATGCAATAAATTGTAAACAAAAGCTATCCGGAAACTAAAATACATGTAGACACAACCAGTCAAAATAGGTTTCTACTTGGAAAAATGGTTTTGTTAGAGTTCCATAGTGTGGAGACTTGATGCTTTCTGCATAAAATATGTGCCAATCTAAATTTATTTTTTTTTAAAGCAGAAGTTGTTTTTTCTCCCAACATAGGCCTTGACTTCGGAATCAAATTCTCTCTTTTTTTTTTTTTTTTGGCATCATCCCCTAATATGTAGGTTCCACGGGCGAAACATGGTCTTCTGGGAGCAACCAGACAACTTTATTGCCTGCTGTTTACACACTGCATGAGACTGGAAACACAGCTCTGCTGCGGGAGTATACTCCAGCTCACTAATCCTAGAAATGCTGACTCTGAGTGCTGCTCTGAAAAAGACGGCAATAAAAGATTCATTTTTCTCGCTCGAGGACACTGAGAACAGAAGGGACCAGCGCTCCCTTTTGAAGGGACCATCTGGCCCTGTGCTCTGCCTGTACAGGCTGCAGAATATTTTCCAGAAACTGGATTAAAATATGTTTCTCAGAGAACTATCTAATCTGTTTTTAAAGACTCCAAATGATAGCAAGTCCATGGCTTCTTCTGGCAGCTTGTGCCAATGGTTAATTAGCTTCACCAATGTACCTTACTGCATCTTATTTCAAGGCTGAGTAAGTCTAACTTCAGTTCCCAGGCACTGGATCTTCTTAGGTCTTCATCTGCAAGATTAAGATACCCTCTACCATCAAATACCATTTCTATGGTTAAGTATCTATGCAGCATGATCAAGTAACTTCATTGTCTCTTCAATAAACTAGTAGATTGAGTTCCATAAGCATCCCACTGCAAGGATTGTTTTCTATCACTTCTGGGTCATTTTTGGAGTCCTCTGAATTCCCTTAATTAAATTCATATCTTCTGTGAAGTGCAGACCTTGAACAGGATGAAGAATTCTTATGAATATTATGCACGGGGGTTATCTGGTTCCTGTCTGGATATTCCTTTATGCATCCAATAACTACACTCACCAAACTTTATACTGAGCTTCCATATTGACACTGTTCTCTCTGATAATAGTTAAGTTTTTTCTCAAGTTGCTGCTTTCCAGGAAGAAATTTCTCATTTTACTGCTAAAGTCTGCACCACTTCCCATGTGTAACAACTTGCACTGTCAATGCTGCACTGAAACTCATTTTGCTGAATTGTGACCTTGTACCCAGGAGATTCGGAACACTGTGTAACACCACCTGCTTCTCCTTGTTGTTTAGTGCTGCCATTGATCTATACAATGTAGTAGCAAAGATCTTACATGATCACCTAAATACACACAATATTATTGATGGAAACATTCAGTAGTATCAGATCCTGAAGAATTCTCAGTGTTCCCAGCTGTCATAAACCCTGGCACTGATTTCTTCCCCTTTACACTCCATTTGCTACCTTTGAATACATCAGGTTCTGCCTAAGTAAAGCATATGACCAATTGATTGTATACATTGCATGCCTTCTCAGAAAAGGTATTATAAAATGTCGTGTCAAAAACTTTGAAATATTTGAAGTGTGTAATTGCTTTTATCAAGTTGTTTCATCACCTGATCAAAGACTATCACAGCATTTTCGTGCTCTGGATATATTTTCTAACAAAACATGGCAACTGTGTTTTTTTACTAATTTCTGTTGACACATTACATGTGCTCTGAATATAAATACTTAATGAAGAAACGATGACATTTCTAATATGATGTTAAGGGTTCTAGTTCATATAAGGTTTTTTGGACCCAGATCCTGCTATGCAGGATATAATAAGAACAGGAGAATGATGAAATTACTCTTCCCTTTCAGGATGAAATAGATGGAGACCTTTAAAGATTAAAGAGTCAGAAAGGATCAGTGATGTAATTATCCCAGCAAACAGTACCGTATTTGATGAAACACGGTATTCTTTTTCTGTAATGATTGTATTGAGAGCATATGAATAGCAGTCTATAAGCTGTGTTTTCTAGAAAAAAAAAATCTTTTGTTTCAACATCTGTTAATGATGCTGAGTATTTTCATTGTCTTTTGCTGTGCGGTCTTCATTTTCTCATTCACATGACATTGGCTCACCAGTTCTTCATTTTTGTCCTCACCCCTTGTACTGGTTTTGGCTGGAATAGAGTTTATTTTCTTCATAGTAGCTTGTATGGTGCTCTGTTTTGGATTTGTGACCAAAACAGTTCTGATAACACAGGGATGTTTTAAGTATTGTTAAGTAGTTCTTACACAGCATCAAGGCCTTTTCTGTTCCTCACACCATGACACCAGCGAGTAGGCTGAGGGTGCACAAAAGGCTGGGAGGGGACACAGCCAGGACAGCTGACCCCAACTGATCAAAGGGATGTCCCATACCATATGATATCATGCTCAGCAATAAAACTGAGGGGAAGAAGGAGGAAAAGGGGGGCTTTTGGAGAGACGGTGTTTGTCTTCCCAAGTAACCGTTACGTGTGATGGAGCCCTGTTTTCCTGGAGATGGCTGAAAACCTGCCTGCCCGTGGGAAACAGAAAATGAATTCCTTGTTTTGCTTTGCTTGAGCATGCAGCTTTTACTTTACCTGTTCAACTGTCTTTATCTCAACCCATGAGATCTCTCACTTTTACCCTTCCGATTCTCTCCCCCATCTCACAGTGGGGAGATGAGTGAGCAGCTGGGGGGTGCTCAGCTGCCCCGCAGGGTTTAAGCCATGACACTCGTGCCAGTGGATTGCTACAACAGCTCTGGCTTTCTGCTTAAAATAATGTACTTCAAAACGTTTTTAGAAAGTTTTCTTTTGTTTTCTTGATGTTATTTTACCTCTTTTAAAGTTCCAGTTGCTATTGCTGTGTTCTTGAGAGGCATGTATGTCTTCTCCTCTGGTGTCTGGAAGTACTGACAAGATGATGAATATGAGCAGCTGAAATTTCTTTTATACAGTTTGATCTCAGGTCCTTTGTGGTCCTTGCTTTGAAAACTGAACATAACTGAGTTGACTGAGGGTTTTTCATTCTATGCTACCATCAGGTTGAAGATCTCTTTCTTGTGCAGTTGCCATTTTTATGCTATAATGTTTTGACAACAAGTCAAGTATGTTTATCTCCATCCCTTTCTTGCTATACACATCAAAACTGTAGCAGTGCAAATTGAATGAAGGCATTTTGGAACTGTATATAGTGTATTTCAAAAACCGCTGACCTCCAAAGCAGCTCTGTGACTTTAAGCATACCGATAAAACTTTATATATGCAAGCATTATTGCGAACACTCGCTCTCTGTATGGACATAGTCATTCTAATGGCAACAATGACCATGATTCAAGTTATTTCTTGCTTTCCTTTCTAAGGAAGATGCACAAACCTTCTCACTGCCATTATTTTGTATGAGTCTTTCTTCATTCATAACCAACTATTTGAAGGTGACAGGTGATGAAAATAACACATTTAAGCAATTAAGGTAATTTCTATGTTTCTCCAAGGCTTTTCACACATTGGAAATGCACCAGCACAAGTGAACAGAGATTTCATAAGGCTTTTTATCCTCTAAAACACGTAGATCTCTGCATGGTATATATAGCTTTATATTCTAAGAGTCAGACTGTAGTCTTTGGGTGATCTGCCAGCACACCCTGTCTGATCCTGCGCCAGTCATCTTTTCATAGAATTTCATCTTTATCTCCTGGCTCCATTTTAGCAGAGATGAGTTGTGTTCATGATCTCCCACAGCACTGGCAATGCTGTGTCTGCGTCCATACATCAGAACGACATTGAAACCTGGAAACTCTGTTAGTATGGTTTGACACCAATTTTTCTGCTGCAGGTTTATTCCCTACTAGCATTTTCAAACTGTACCTACCTGCTGGCATGACAGATGTGGTGAGGTACTTTCTTTGGCTTTTTCCATAGCATGTGCCAATATACATTTTTTGGCATCAAATACAATTTCTCTTTTATGAAATCAGTTATTTTTTCTTCATCTGACAATTTGTTAGTGAGCAGAATTTTTTTTTCTTACACAGTATTAAGAGAATTAGCACTATGCACTTGAGGCGATTGTGATGCATTACACCTGTAATTAACATGATTATTCAATCAATGAATTCACCAAATCAACCAGCAATGACTTCACTTCTCATTTGCTGTCTTGTTATTATTTTTTCTATAAATGTGGTAGGAATTAGGAATTAGGAATTAGGGCCACAAGGATGATCCGAGGGCTGGAGCACCTCTCCTATGAGGAGAGGCTGAGAGAGTTGGGGATGTTCAGCCTGGAGAAGAGAAGGCTCCGGGGAGATCTTCCAGCCTTCCAGTACCTAAAGGGGGCCTACAGGAGAGCTGGGGAAGGACTTTTTACTAGGGCATGTAGTGATAGGATGAGGGGGAATGGCTTCAAACTGGAAGAGGGCAGGTTTAGACTGAACATTAGGAAGAAGTTTTTCACTTTGAGGGTGGTAAGGCACTGGAACAGGTTGCCCAGAGAGGTTGCTGAGGCCCCAACCCTGGAGGTGTTCAAGGCCAGGCTGGACGTGGCCTTGGGCAGCCTGGTCTAGTGGGAGGTGTCCCTGCCTATGGCAGGGGGGTTGGAACTCGATGATCTTCAAGGTCCCTTCCAACCTAAACCATTCTCTGATTCTATGATTCTATGAATGCTGTGTGAGAGTAATGATTTCAGCACATGAGAGGAAATGTGTGCTCTCATGATTTGGGGAGTTAAACCAGGAGACTGCTGGATCTCACAGGTTAGAGAATTTCAAGAACAGTGACCATGTGGCATCTTACAACTGACCATTTTGTAACATCCTCCCTGCAACACAAACACAAAAGTAAGAATTATTTTAGAAACTCCCAAATAAATTCTGGCAAAATACAAATGGTAATATGATAAAAAAATCAAATTTTGGAAAATGGACCAGATATATGGAATGTTTTGAGCACTTAATAACTGAGAACAAGACTATACCTTTAATCATTGTGTTGTGAAAAATTTAATAAAGCCAAAAGTATAGCCAAGCATCTGGCAAAATACAATTGTCAAAGACAATTTCTGTTTGACTTGATAGAAAACATGCATCCAGGCAGAAGTATTACTATTGTGGGAACATTTTAAAAGAGTATTATTGCAGGATACCCAACAATCTAATAATAAATAAAAAATGAAAATTATTTGACCGCAAAATAGTAATTTAAAAACTCCATAGTAAAACTGAGCTGGATAAACAAGAAATCAAGTTTGGCTTGATTAAACTAATTGTCAAAGTTGCAACTGGTTTGTGAAACAACCACAGCAATCCTACTCTTCCCACTCTGCTCTTCATCCTTGCTACCCCAGTTCCTGAACTGTTTTTTTTACAAGGGTTTCCTATTCTCCTTTCCCACCATGTTCATTCTTCTCTTTCTCCCAGTTATCAGGTAGTCTTTAATTCAGTATTCTCTGCTCTGCTGTAATGACTTCTCTTTCCCACACAATTCCATCCCACTTCCTTCCTCAAATTGTATGAGATTAGATGGCATTACAACACTTCAAGTACACAATTTCCAGCTACACGAACTGTCTGAAGAAGAAAATTTTGAAGAGATTTAGGAGACAAACCCAAAGCAACAAAGCATGAGGTATTGTAATGGTGAATTAATAAAGAATGGACAATTAACTTAGACATTGTACAAAATGGTTTCATTCATATGAAGACTTGAAATAACACAACAAAATGAGGAAATAACATGCCACATTTTGGAAAAAGGAAACATAATGGGCATGGCAGTGTGGTATCTCCTTCCTTATTACATCCTATGAAATTTAATATTTAATATATACATATTCCCATTTATGAAGAGAGTATAGTGAGAGAAAATCAGTTTTGTTTAGGAAAAATAGGTCAGTTATATAACACAGATAATAGTCTTGATCTATACCTTTAAATTTTACAGATTTTAAGAAAGCACATGAATAGTCTGCATGTGCTACAGGATATGGGATAGCCTCTATACTGTAATGGAAGAATGTGAAGTATCTCTTGAAATTTTTATGCTGGTGCAATGTTGCATTTACATTCAGAAAGTCTAACATGAACACAGAGTAAAACTTCTGCCAATTACGACTTCAGTATAGGATTAAAGCCAGAAAATTAATTATCCACAGGACTTACTGATGTGAGTAAAGAAGAAGAAATATGTACATGAAACACCTTGATGTAGCGGTGATTTGACTTATTACTGAAAGAACTGAGCATACAGTTATAAAGATTGTCAGAGAAATGGAAAAAGTAACAGAAAAGATTGTGCTCAAAGCTTGTAATGATAAACCCAGGTATATGGCAAATATATTTGGTCAGCAAGCAGATCTGAATGTATTTCTGTACTCAGTCTGAATACCTAGGAGCGATCTCTCACCAACTTCAAGGAGGAATTGGAGACTTGGGCAGAGAGAGAACAAAGTGACATTAAGGGTATGGAGAGCGACCATCTATCTTGGACAGCAACTTGGCATGTCTAAAAACAAATTCACAATGATGAACAATGGCATCTGGTGAAAATTGAGACAACGGGGAAAACAAAAAAGAGAGAGTTTCTTGTTATTTGGAAGGAGTCAGGAAATTAATATTAAAAAGCTAGAGCATTTACTTCTGCTTAATGGAAAAACAAGCTGGCAGTGCATAAAAATGCTGGCTTTTCTTCTGTAGGGATTCCTCAGTGACAAGGCTGAGTTTTAGGTCTACATTTCAGGTCATTATAGCTCTTATTTTTTATATAGATGTGAGCTCTGGGATCTTATTACTGAAAAGTAAGACAGACAACTAAATAGTTCTGACAATAAAGTACTATGACAGATTATAGTACCAGGAAAAGGAAAACAAGTTCTAATAAGAGATTGTGAGAAGTCTACAAACACCAAAAAAAAAACAAAACACAGTGATATCTCAACAATATCAGTAGGTAGAACATGTGATGATAGTGAAAAGGGTAGACGAATTCTTCGTCTTTTGAAGGAAAAAGAAGAAAAAAAGAAAGAAGGATAATAAGGAAACTCTAAAAACTCTCAATGTGAAATCTTAACAAGAGAAAGAACAGTCTTGACAGGATGGGTTGAATAAAACTGTGAGACTAGCTAAGGGTTTAAACAGGCAGGGGAGTAATAATTGCAGTACTTCATGTGACAGGTGATGTACAGGGTGAATTGCTTTATTTATTCACCCATGTAATATGAGGAAAGAATCCCGATCTTCGGGTATGCAAGAACTTTCTGCAGGCTTGCACGGGGGTGGATCACCTGTTCTACATATTGTTGCATTGCTTGTGTAACTAACTGTTTGAGTTATTTGTTCCAGGTAATAGATCCTTCATTCTTGCATTTACTAATTTTAGTCAAAAGTAGAGGTTTCCGGGTTTTACGCACTTCCGGCTTGTCTGGCCCATTCACTGCTCCCTGGAATTTGGGTTGTAAATTATGCCATTCTGGTGGTGTTAAGATGAATCCGTCATACTAAGTCGCCATTTGTCTTTTTCTGCTGTAAAATTCCAAGGAGGGCTTGTCGGCACTTCACTGATTCTCCCGCAATGCCAATCTTGTGCTCAGGTTTCTGCTTCTGGGCTGCTGCCTAGTCTTTACATCTGGCAATAACCTGAGCTATACAAGCCATTTGTTTTAGTAATTTTTCATTGCATTAAAGTGATGTATGAAAAATCAGCTTCTGAATCAGTTTGCTGCCTTCCCCTGCCTTCCCATCCTTTCCCTTCCTTCCCTTCCTTTTTTTTCCTCATTTGCTATCTTTAGCATAACACATTTCTTCCCATAATTATTGCATAATAATCTATGAAAATGGTTTTATCAGTTTTCAATGTGTTCTTCCCAATGCCCATGGACCTTACTCCGTATTTTGTCTCATCTTCTTGTGATTTTCCTTTTTTTTCCTTCACACATAGTGTTTACATATTGAAATGATGCAATCATAAATTCATAGTGTCAATTTAATAATTTAATACACTTTCAAACTTTTCACATGTGAGTCTTCACCTTCTTAATTCTTTCAATTTAGGAACTTGAAAATATTACACACACACAAGAAATGTTACTGGCAAGTTATGTTTCATTTCTGGATTAATGTTATAGTTTTTGACATAAGCAATATTTAATTTCTCACATAAGGAATAGAAGGAAAAGTCTTGAGTTGTAGGGCTTTTTTTCTTTAATCCACCAACAGGGTTAATGATAGTAGTGTTAATTCCTTCCTTTACCTGAAATGGAAAACATGAGTTCAAATCAACTGCTAGAAGTCTCCTAACCACAGGTTTGTAGGACAGTTAGGAGAAGAGGAAATGGGAATTTTAAACTTTTTCCACTACTGCAGTTTAACTCTTCAGCACTATGTGACACTGTACCAGGGAAAAAGTGGACTCAGCTTTCCTGTAGATCCAGATGTTTTCCTTTATTTTCCAAGATTATCACACTTCTACTGACATAGGAGGAGGTGGCACTGCCTTTTGTTTTCCTCTTCCTTTCTTTACTTTCAGACTCAGGTTGATGGCAGCCCAGCTGTGACAAGATCAATACCATGTGGCAGCTATGGTTTGGCCGTTTGCTTCTTCCCCATAGCATGCTTCTGCATGTGAACAATATCCCAGTGTTTTTTAATCAAATAAAACTTATTATCAATTAAACACATTGGTGATTTTTACTGCCACTTTACAAGATGATACATCATCTTTGTCTTGAACTGAACCCTACCCCGTTAGTAGAATTCCCTTAACTAAAATTCATTTTAGGGACAATGCAGTATTCTATCTAGTCTTTGGCTGCATCTCCAGACCTTCCAGCAATGTGTCTCACATTTTCACATTTGCCAATTCCAACGAAGTGCTTTAGGGTACTTCAAATAGCACAAGGGAACTAAATGTTTGTGACTGAATCCCACAGTATATGTGTAAATGTAAATTGTCTCTTCAGTGCAGAGATCCTCTATAAAGGAGCTTCTGTCACTCCTTCTATATTAGTAGATACAAGGCCAGAGAGACACATACAGATTTGTGCGCTCATGTTTACATAAGGAAAACTCAGGCAATTTCACATTGTAGTAAACCTGATATTTATGGTCTTCCTAAAACATACCTTCAAAAAGAAAGACCCTATCTCATATTAGTCTCAAGACCCCAAGAGGTGGAGAATACAGTACATTCACTGCAAATTGTTTTACATGTTATATGTATAATACAGGCAGCTTTGCTTTTTAAAACATTTAAATTTGTTTGGCTTAAACTTTAGCTTGCTCTTTTTTTTTACTAATGTGTTTACTAATATGATTTTAATTTTAATAAAATAACATTTATGTATACTTAACTAAGCATACATAAATCACCTGCTTTGAGATTTGGATTATAGCTTTATTTCTAAATCTTGGTAATATTTTTAGTGTTAATGATCACTAAAAGTGAAGGCTGAAGGAGATGATGTTAAGATTATTCAGCATTGATAAGTATACTTTCAATTAAGATAAACACTGAACTGGCACAAAATCTACAGGGCAAATTCTGAAAGTTACATAGAGCTTGGAGGAAGAAGACAACTTATTTACAAGGAATAGATCAGGGGCTCAGGGTACTTTGATTACATCTTGCTTTATTCTACAGATCTTTTTTTTTAAAGTTAATGGTACAAATTCTGGAGACAGCATACACTGGAATTCTTATATAAACATACCTGAAGTTCTGGTTTATATTAAAGAATCATTCATATTTAAAAAAATTCTATTTGAAATAGGCGTTATAGATCTGCAAAGCAAGCTGCTAAACATTATGTAAACCTTAATTATTATTCTAATTGTTTCTTTTATCACTAAGCATATACATTTCCATATATGAAGATTCCCTTCCAGCTCTTTAACATGCTATTAACCTGTCATTAAAACAGCATACACCTGATTTTCATTGTCATTCTTATAAATAATGGAGCCACTTTGATTATTATTTTTCTTTTACTGAATATATAAAGAATGTTTTGCATGATACAGGAATTGGTTTTGTGTGTGATTTTGCAGCTATAGAGCATTGACAGACACCAGGAAGGCTATATGCCCAATGAAGAGCATTGGTTTTTCCTTCATCTGTTATCATAAGCTTGTATGTTATATTGCTGAAATGTCTCATAACAAAAAATGGGGACAAATATACCATATGTTTATTCCTTTTTAATTGAAAGAAGGGAATGCTGTCAATTTATACAATATGATCCTCATTAGCCCTGAAAGTCTACATTTATCTGGCCAAGCTTATTACCCTTAAGCGTTTTCTCTCCTAATTGGCAAGATGAGGTCACAAGTTATGTGACTTCTGCTTATTGAACTTTGAAAACTCTCTTTAACTACTGTGGCACTGGGAATAAAATCTGTCATTCAATTCTAAGGACCAGCAATCGTCTGCTGCTAGCCTGCCATCTGGTCCCACGTACAATGTCAGCCTAACGAGGCTTCCTTTCCGGTGGAGAGGGTGGGGGCACTCCAGTTGGCATTTTCTGCATGCATGTCATTCTGAGGCAGAGGGATAGTGCAAAGCCCTTATACCATTGAAGTTCCTCACTTCTGTTAGTACCATTTCACTAAAAAAAGAGCAGAAGCTGAAGACGAAAATAAGCTTTAACTGCCACCTAACCACGAGGATCTTGCTTGCTTAGTTTTCAGTCGTGCCCAGTCATTTTCCATTCAATACTTCAGGCAAATTATGACTGCAGTAACTTCCAGAGACCCTGTTCAGGAACCAGAGCTGCATTTTACCAGGCAGTGAGAAGGGAACTAGCTACGAAGACAGTTCTTTCAACAGACCGCTGGGACTCTATAAACATTTTTATGTAGCGCAGTGTTGTGCCATGTCAGAAATTCTCAATTTGCCTTTGAGCTAGCTGAGATAGATAGCTACGTGGGACACAGCAACACTGGTCTGTGTTTCCTATAATCACAGTAGCAATGTTAACACATAGGCATTCAGAGGCTGACTATTGAGCCTCCAAGCAGAACTACTTAGGTAAAGTGCAGCTCTGCAGAATGCTGCTTGTGCCAGAGCTGGCTTCTCTTGTTCAGTGCCTGCTAGGGTAGCTCCACTTACACCACATAGAAACAGATCTAAAGTGACACACGTGCAGCCTTTGCATTTTATAACAATGTAAACCTAACAGACTATGAGCTTTGTTGTATATTTTAGGATTTATGCATTGCAAGAAATCATAGTAATTTAATATCTTTCCAGAAAAAACTACAGGGAAAGTCTTAAAGAAAGCTGAAACCAGAGGTGAGTGGGAGAGAGGTTGCCACTTAATGCATTTTTGACACTTTTTTAAACTCAATTCCAATAAATTTTCAAGTGCTCTTTTTGGCAAGAAGTTTGAGAAGAACTTGTTTATCCTTAATCTTGAACCTCACTGTACCAAAATGAGGCACAATTTTGTTTTCAAATCTGTATGTGTAGAAGTTAGAGCACTTTGTGTTTATCTGGAGAACTGACTGTTCTTGTTAGGTTCATATGTTCAGTAAAGGTCTTTGCAGTATTCACAAAATGAATTAATTTACGACAGAGGAAAATGCTATTCTTAAAGTTTCCCACTACAGATAGAAGAAAAACCACTAAATTTTTATTATCTGTAAAATTTATCACATCAATATTTACCTCCTTTTCCAGATCATTTACTGAGAATTCTATAACCTCTGTTAAATGACCTTCGTCTCAGCATCTATGGTATCCTACCAGAAGCCTTTGCCTGCTGTGAAAACTGGACAGAAACTTCCATTCTTTATTTCTGACTTCTTTAGCCACTCACTGAACTACAAAACACTTTTCCTCATAGTCATTCACAGTTTCTTTAGGAGCCTCTGGTGAAGGTCTGAAAGAATATCTTGTTAAAAGCTACTGAAAAATCCAAGCACACTGTTTTGACTATCTACATGCTCATGATCTGTTTCAAAAGCTGTTAATAGTACTTCTCTCCAGAAAAAAACATCATATTAATTTCATGTCAGAAGCGCTTGCTGTTCTTGTCTATACTATTTTGATGGGAGTATTAGCAAGCCAGTACATGAATCAAAACAGAGAAGAAAGAAGCCAAAATTAAATCATCAACCACAATGGCGTTTATAAGTTCATTAACCTGCTTATGGTAGCCTGTTCTCCAGATCTTGTTGTGCCTAGTTTATCCATTATTTCCGCTTGGCTTTTTTTTAAAGGAGGTCTTAATCTTTGAAAGCGTGGCTGAGAGGCAGTAAGACCTCTGGGTAGAGAGAAGTGGCATAAAACTACTACAGAGTAAGAAGCGTGTGAAGAAATTGACCTGTGAGCAAAGAATCAATATGGAACAGGGATGTAGCAGGAGACAGAGTGGAAGTGAATAGAGGCAATTTGTCAAATTGACTTTCTCCCATACACAGTTCGCCCTTTATGGATAAACACGATCATCCAATATAAGTACCAGGTAAGCTTAATCACAAACAGTGTGTGAGTTAATATGATTTATCCGTTAGAAGCTCAAATCAAGATTTAAGGAAAACCTTGGGCACAAACCTGCGTAGCATGAAAAAGAGAAAGACATTATTTGGTTAGGCTAAAAGGCAGCAAAGAATCAGAGTGCAGGAATAGTCACAACTTGCTGAAGTCTCCAAGGTGGGAGAGAATAGAGATAAAATGGAAACTTTGGGAGTGTTTGAAAGAACTGGAAAAACGGATGAGTCCTGGAAAGTGATAGTGAAGATTGCAATTTGATGGAGAAAACTTGGGGCTGTTATGCCTATTCAGAAGGGAACTGTATGCCAAGAAGAGCACAGCAAAGGAATGGCAAAGAGGAACAAACTTCAGAGAAAATGAAAGAAAATCTGTCTGAGAAAGGTGAGAGATCACCTAAGTCCATAGAAAACCCAGAACAGGTTTAGATTATTTTCATTTCCAAGTTTATAGTTTACCAATTAGATCACTATGCAACCTCACTTTAATCAGTGTCCAGAAAGAAAAAAAACCCTTCCAAACAGAACAGATCTCAAGGAGTAGTAGTTGGGATAGAACCTGTCCTGAGGCTATGTGTAAAGTTGGCTGACACATTTTCTCTGACACATGCACACATATAAATCTTAACTCAGACATTGTAACCTAGTAAGTCATAATCTATGCAGGAAACCAAAGCCGAATGAAACTACCTCTCTTCAGTTGGGTATTTTTGACCTCTTTCACCAGAGATAAGTCTGTATCTTAAAATAACAATAAACAAAGGAAAACAGCTCATGTGCATAAGTGGGCAATTTCAATGAATAGTTTATTAGTCTCATGTGCTAGTTAACTATCATGGTCCTCCTCTTACAATCTTCACATCTTTTTTAATTGAGTAGCTTTTTGTTAGCTGTGGAACAGATAACATGTCCCATTAATTATTTTTATTTTTAAAAAGTGTATTTTTTTTTAAATCTACACTTTCCAATATGTGAATAAAATTTGGGATGGGATTTTTTATTATATAGTATTTGCCCCACATCTCTCATTGGAATCTTTATGGTGACTCTTCAGGTCCATTAAATGCAAAATTAAACTATTAATTGGGAAGTATTCAGAAGATTTATTAGGCCCACCATTCTTTTGGGGACATCCTGTATCCTTCAATGTACCATTACAATATGCTTATTATTGTAGCATTGGTCAGATGACAACATTTCCAAGAAAGCACTGATATTTCTATATCAGACTTTGAGAGTTTCTGGTTAGTTATTTATTCCCTCTAGAAAAAAAAGTTTTCTTCTGTATCAGTTGTAGACTATTGGCAACAGTAACAGGAAAATAAAGTAAATTCATTAATCCAGCATTGTGCTTTATAGTCATCAGAGTGACTTTGGCTTCAGACTGTATGCTAAAGTTGAGGGCGTGAAGTCTAAATGTACTGCAAATACAAAACACTTAATTGCTAAGGGACTAGAAAGTAATTTTCTGGTGACTGAGACATCACACATTATTAACCCCAACACCAGAGAAAAAAAAGGGAGATGATACAGAGCCTTTGCTTGATACAACAAAGTAAAAGGGACCAAAGATCCATAAAATGTAGGGAAATCAAAGTAAATATATTTCCTACAATAATTATTCTGTAATCCCACTGAAATAACCAGTATCAGCAGAATTACACCATATTGATAACCTGATGTTTCAGGAGAGAGAGAAAGAGAGACAGGAAGAGAGAGAAATAGAAGGAGAGAAAGGAAGGGAAGGAGGAAGACAGGATGGGAGGGAAGAAGACAGAGAAGAAGGGAGAGAGCAAAGAAAAAAGGGGAAAAAAGAGACCAGCTTGATTCCAGAATTACCCAGAATTAAATAGTTTTCCAAAAATGGCAAAATCTTTTGCTGTTATACTTTTATGTGAAATTATTTGGAAATCTTCAGCTGTGTGTAAGGAGAATCTGCCAGTAGGATATACTCAGTTTAAATACATATAGAATCTACTTATTGGCTAACACACACAGAAGATAGCTGGGATTAGATGAGCTGTTACGCTCCATGTACTCACCAGCCTGAAGGCATTGGCTGGCCAACAAGCACCTCGTGGCAAGAGCAGTTCTCCTCTGTAGCTTCCTATACTGAATTCTCAGCCATCTTTCCCAGCCTCCATCAACACTGAAACACAACTCAACCTGATTGTCTGACAATTCCTTTTTTTCTTTTAGGATTTTAAACCTTTTCATGTTGATGTTCCCCACCTTGAACCCAGAGATACTAGCAATACTTGTCTCAACAATTCTTTTTCTGTCTGTAATTTTACATTTATATCTTTCTACAGACTTTATCACATGACTTTTTATCATGACTGAGCCACTTTCTCAGCAGCCAAGGCCAAGCAATGGGGTTATATCAGAGCTGTCCCTTGGATCTTGGTAACACGTGGATCCAAATCTTGAGGTGGCTGGGGCGAAGCTTGTGGGTGTGTTTCAAAGGAAGAAGGATACAAAACTCAGGTGGCATCCTCAAGTGTTTCAAATAGACATTTGACCATTAGCTTTACGAAAACTACATGAATTTACACCACCTGAGTATCCAGTCCACTGAACTGGAGTAGAAAACCTAGTTCAGCAATGAGTAACCTTCCATCTTCAATAGTTTACCATCAGTGTGATAATATCTCCACAAGATGTTAGTTCAGGTGATAAGAAATCTTTAATCTGCATATCCATTACATGCTTTTTGCAGGAAATTAAAAAATAAACCAACAACCAACCAAAACCAAACAAATGAACTAAAAAAAAAAACCAACAAACCAACCCCAAAGTTATTTTATAATAAAAATTAATAAATCAAGAGAAATTTATTAACCCTGATAATGCGGAACTATACCCGGGTTGTTTTCCAGTGGTCATGAAACTAAGCAAGAGTAAGGTACCTCTGTATAATTCTCTGCAGTATGTCAGTTTGGCCTGATCTGTCTGTAGAATGCTTTAGTTAAGTCTGCTGTGCCTTAGTGACATGAACAAGATAAACTATTGAGGTGTTTAGAAAATATAGCTTCTTTACATTCTGAATTGTCATTTGAATTTCACAACTCCAGAGATGGAAATTAAAGACTTTTAATTTGAGGAGTGATTTTTATGGTGTTCATAGATTTCAATGTAACTCTCTGCAGATGTAATATAAGTGCAGCAATTTTCAGGATTGGGACATAACTGATTCTTAAATCATAATGCACTCAAACTCAAAGAAATGTTAAAAGCTAATAGTGCCTCTACCTCGTTGCAAATTCTGCCTATGGTAGATGATGATATAATATAGGACATGCAGTAATTGTCTTCTCCAGATGGGAAGTCCTATGAAAAATAGTTTTATTTGTATTCATCAGTAATACATCTGCTTCCAGACACATTCGTTTCAAAGACTTTAGTGTTCACATCATTAATTTCAATCCATGGTGGAATGCCTAAATGAAAATAAAAAGACTCTTGTCAAAATTGTAACTATAAAAATTATTATATACAATTGTATGTTGAAGTTTGGTGGATTTTATATTTGGCCTTCAACTTTTCAACACAGCAGATGGAATTAGGATATGTGTCTTCTAGAAGAAGCTCTGAAAATAAATAGGTGTGTGACATTCAATGGCTTTCTGGAGATAGATTCTCAGACATTAGACAGAAAAAGGAGGAAAAAACATTTTGCTTCATTTGTAAAATGAAATAATCATGTTTAACCAATCTTAGGATACTTGCTGTTATCACCTTTAATCAAAAACATTTATTGCTCTTCATGATTGCTTTCACAATTGTAAGAACGTGGACATAAAATTGCCCTTAAGTTTTACTCATTCTTTGGGAATATATTGTTTTATGATATTTCTTTGAGAATTTTCACCTGCCAAGTTTTTGGTTTCTTTTCTAAAAAATCCAAAATTGCTGGCATAAGAAGTATTGGGAAAATATAGGATTGTTAGAGACACAGGTTCTAGTCTCTCCTCCTGTGCAGATGAGTGTTGCAGCAGTGACGATGAATCCAGATTTTTAACAGACCTCTTCTGGAGTCAGTCATAGAATCATAGAATCATAGAATGGTTTATGGAAAAAAACCANTCTTAGGATACTTGCTGTTATCACCTTTAATCAAAAACATTTATTGCTCTTCATGATTGCTTTCACAATTGTAAGAACGTGGACATAAAATTGCCCTTAAGTTTTATTCATTCTTTGGGAATATATTGTTTTATGATATTTCTTTGAGAATTTTCACCTGCCAAGTTTTTGGTTTCTTTTCTAAAAAATCCAAAATTGCTGGCATAAGAAGTATTGGGAAAATATAGGATTGTTAGAGACACAAGTTCTAGTCTCTCCTCCTGTGCAGATGAGTGTTGCAGCAGTGACGATGAATCCAGATTTTTAACAGACCTCTTCTGGAGTCAGTCATATGACACCTTTTGTTAAGATCTAATCATGGAAAAAAACCAAAAGAAGTGTACAAGCCTGATATTTTTCTCAATTTTGTTTTTTGAGGCAGACACAGAAATGGTTACCTTGCACTTGTGAAAACAAGAATAAAGGGAAATAAATGGTTGTATGCAAGACAATTATGCCTCTGGATTTTCTGAACATCTATGCAAAACTCTAGATACTTTCACACCTACACAAATTAACGAATTAACAGCAAGTACTGTTCCCAGCATGTAAGGATGTAGAGTCATGCTTTGATGCAAAGTCATAGTCTGGGAAAATTTCTGTTACAGTGCTGAACAGCCATATGTCATCATTAATATCTTCCAGATTACTATGATTATAGAAAGAATAAAATGAATATAGGAAGAATAAACTTGTATGTTATGATGGGACCCTGAGTCAGCAGCATAGCTCTGAGACAGAAGTTTCTAGACCTTCTCTTTATTCCCCAAGAAGACAGAAAGGGTTTTCAAGACACCCACCTCAAAAAAAGACCAAACCAGATTTTATTTCAGCATAAACCACAAATACTTGAAAACAAGTGAATGAAAATTTGCCTTTTGCCACTGTGTTGTTGAATGCAAGTTCTTGCTTCTGGCCTTTTTCTGTAATTGGCCAAGATTACCGAGTATCTGAAACATCTTCTCAGTCACCCCTGGTCCTCCGGAAGTGCTGTCTGTCCCCTTTGTGGTCTGGCCGTCTGCTGTCTCATCTTCAGGCATTCTCTAGGTCTCCCTACATGAAATTCAGGCTCCTGCCTGTATCGTGTGCCTTTCTTTTTATCTTTGTCTGTGATGTCCTGTCAGCTCTAGGAAATGACCGTTCCGATTTCTTCTGGGGCTCACTATATGAACCGCAGTCTACTCCTCCGCTTTTAGTTTCATTTGATCTCATTAGTTCTTATAGAAAAATGACAAGTAATTATCCTGAATAAATAATATAAATAGCCTTACTAAATTAAAAAAAAAAAAAATCCAGGCTCAGTAATCCTTTTTTCCATCTGTGCTTACGTGCAGGCTGCAAGCGTTCGTTCTCCATGTACCCTGCCACATTATCTTTCTTTCAGAACTCTCCAGAATGAATGGCCAGAAGGGCAACAGGGAAACTGCAGGGAGTCCTTTGTATACCAACCCGGCGTGCAGCTTTGGTGATTATGACACATATACACCTCCACTACAAGAATTTCAATAGACATTTTTTGTTTCCAAATATCAAATTAAATATTTCTTTTGCAATTATTTTCTTCATGCATTTCCGAAAGGTGCTCTTTCTCTTAGGCTTTTACTCCCAACATTTAAGAGAGACTTAAGATAACTGGCTCTAGCCTCACGTGTCTGACATTCTCAGTAGATAATCCTTGAGTAGACAAGATCTTTTCTCCTGGTCTCTGGCAGAGCCTGGGCAAGGCAGACCCTGTCTTTGGTAACCTTATGACCAGCGAGGCTGGTACGAGGCTGAAACTGGATTTCTTTGTGGAAACAATAGATGAGTTTGACTAAGCAGCTATTGCTCTAACAGGTTTATTCTAGTGAATTTTCTGCAGGCAAACTCCCTTATATTGGGGGTAGCAGAAGGCAATGCATTTAATCACTAATTAGGGCAGACACTTTCTTCCTGTTGTGGCTCCACTTCAGGACAGTGGCTGTATTTGGTAGAGGTAAAAGGGGGTCAGCTAAGGAAAGTAACATTTTAAACTGCCATACCGAGATTCACTTAAATATGTCTGTCAGTGCACAGTGCCATGACATTTGCACCACTTCATGTTGATTATTTGGAGTGTTTTGTTGGATTTGATTGTTTTGACTGTGTAGGTTTCTAGAGGCCAAACAACGTGGGTTATAAAAATGGCAATTTAAGGAGTTTAATCTAAAAACCAAGAGGGAAATTATGCCAGGATAGGAAAAATAAATCTATAGGCAAACATTAATTCTTACGGACCAGAAAGTACTATCTCTAAATAATTATACTTCTTGAAAAGAAATGTTAGTGCCAGTGCCTAAGTATTTTCCTTATTGATGTACTTATTTCAGGTGCATTTCTTCCAAATGTGGAAGTGACCTGTTTAATGTTTCCTAACAGAATTAGTGTTTGAGATGGGAAATATGTTGAAGGCTTGGTTCTGATATTGGTAACACAGCTTTTTTCCTCATATTTCATCATTTACCCTTAGCTGTGCAGTACAGAATTTTAAATCATTACATGTGTCAACAAATGACCTGGATGTATTCAGATCTATGAGGGATATACATGAATTGTTCTCTACCAGTATAAAATTACCACCTGTACATGAAGATATGTGGAAGGTAATGTTAATGACCATCTGGAAAAACCTGTCTTCTCTGTTCAAAAGCTGGAACTCAAATACAGAGTCATAAGTAGACCCAAATGACAGAGTTGTTGATGTCAGGTCAGCTTGCTTAACTTAAGGAACACTGTGCCTCAAAAAAAACCAGATGCATACTTTTTAATATCTTTGCTGCTAAACAAAACAAAACAAAAAAAGATCTTGTTGAAATTTTACATTAAAAATAGCAGAACAAGCTGGGTGAGGGCTCTCTGTGTTCAGTGTCTCACAAGATCGCAACAGTTTCAAAGAGATATTTTGAGATTACATATGGCAGGAGACAAACATGGCTATGTCATAAAACATTACTGCTAACAAAGACCCATGTTAAAACTCTTCATTTTTGCAAGATAAAAGGCAAATAATCATGTGGAAATGTCAATGAGCACTGCATTAGAGTGGCATATTTTCAGCTCTAAATGTAAAGCATGCTCATTATTTCTACAATTCTGCTGGCTTCAGTGAAGACTTTGCTCACCTCAGTTGATTTTCACACATTTTCAGACTAAAGAAGTATGTTATTTTTACCAAAACAGAGTAGTCAGTGGGACTCACTTCTAGTTCCTACACTGCTCCAAGTGTATATCCCAAATTTGTATTGAGAAAAGCACTCCTAAGGATGAACCCACAGTTTGCTTCCCATGGTCAATCTGTTCTCAGGCCAGCAGCTCAGGTAGCAATTGTCATGATGAGTGAATATAATGATTTCCTATGAACATCATGAAAAAGAAATGATAGTCCTATTCAGTGTCAACTGAGAAGAATTAAAAAACTGACATATTTTTCTGTTGTAGGCTTTTACCATGACAAAACTTCTAAACCATTTGATCCAAGCCTGAGATACAATACATTCTAATTTCCATATCACCATTTTTACTCAAATCCTTCCCAGAAAGAATTAGTAAGTGTAATTGCACTGGTTCTTGTATGGATATACAACAGGATCCTTTTTATTTGTATTTCATAAATTCTCTCTTCTAAATAATATCCATGTCAAATATCTTCCATTTTAAGATGATGAAGTGCAAAGTAATGTATTTTTTTAAGTAAGTCTGTGACTGACTCTATAGAGGACCATTCTTCACCTTCACCATTTCATAGAAGGTATTACGATGTTTTACATAAAGGCAAGAAACTGAACAGTATAGGGAATGATCAAAGCAAGGGGAAAATAGGGCTCCTTGCATTTTAGGCCACATCAGCTGTGTTTTTTCATCACTTTGCAGCAAAAGGGCCAGTGTGCCTGCATTTTTTTCATCAGAAATTCAGGCAGTTTACTCAACACTTCTGTTCATTTTTAAGGGAATTGCGTAAGTATGAATGCTTTCTCTTCCCCACCACCCCACCACCCCATCACCCTACCCCCCGTAGATTTTGAGTGGCTTATTATCCATTTCTAACCTGCCATGACACATTTACTTCATAGAAGCTCATCAGCTTTTGGTGTGGTCATGGAAGTCCAGAGATTTGTTCTTCTCCACTAACATTCCATTTGTTGGATAGAATAAAGTGAGGACAATCGCCAACGTGGGGCTCAATATGATTTACTTTGGGAATTGTCTCTTCCTACTCAAATTACAGGTCTTATTTTGTGTTTTGCTATCATTTATATTATTTTTTTCTTACTTTCTGTAAAAAAATATGCATCTATGTGTGTCTTACCAGCCTCACTTTGGATCCTGGATAGAAAAAAATACCTGTGGTTTAAAAAAATGATAAGACCTGAAAAAGTATTTAGAGGCATTTGATTTTAACTTACGGATATAATTGGTGAAGTGAAAGGGACACAGTGCTGTAAGCAGCAAGAAATTTGTCAATTTTATATGTATCTCCTGTCTTACTTTTGTTTGCAATATTGTTGTTGGTGATGGTTGTTAATTTGGGGCATTTCAGCTTTTAGGAGTAGACGATCTAAAAAGAAATTGTCTCAAGCCAAACCTAAAGCCCGAAGGAGCCTCTGTTTGGCAGCACTTTTGCCCTTGGGCTCATTTACTCTTTTTACCCTTCCCCACTGTCTTGTTGTTTTGTTTTTTTTTTAATGCTCTCTGTTTCCTTCACCAGACTCCTTTCCATTTATCAGACTTCTGTGAGAAGAATATGTTCAGTTCAGTGACTCTTTTGTGCTATTTCACAGAATCACAGAATCATTACGTGGGAAGGGACCTCTTGAGATTGTTTACATCAAGGTCACCTACAGCAGATTAATCGGGACCAGTCAAGTTTTAAATATTTCATGAATGGAGACTTCACAATCTCCCTGGGCAACCTGTGCCAGTGTTTGACCACCCTCACATAAAAAAAAGCGTTTTCTTGCGTTCAGATGGAATTTCTTGTTTTTTAATGTGCACCCATTGCCTCTCGTCCTGTAAGTGGTAGCTGCTGAAGGAGTCTGTTTTCTTTACCTCCCCTTGTCAGATGTTTATACACATGGATGAAATCCTCCCTGAATCTGCTTTTCTCAAGGCTGAACATTCTCTACTCTCTTAGCTCTCTAACCTGTCATCACATGACAGATGTTCCAGTCCCTTAATAATCACGTGCTAGACTTGCTCCAGTATGCCCATGTCTCTCTTGCACTGGGCAGCCAAGTACTGGACACAGCACTCCAGAAGTGTCTCACCAGGGCTGAGAAGAGAGGACAGATGTCCTCCCTAGACCTGCTGACAATGCTCTACCTAATGTAGCTCAGGAGGCTATTGGCCTTCTTTGCCGCAAGAGAATATTGCCAGCTTCTGGTCAGCTTGTTGTCCACCAGGACTCCCAGGTCCTTCTCTGCAAACCTGTTTTCCAGCTAGTAAATCCCAGCCTGTCCTGTTGCTTGGAGGTTGGACGAGATCACCTTTAAAGTTCCCTTCCAACTGAAACTACTCTATGATTCTATGATCTATTTCTCCTCAGAGGCAGAACTTGACATTTCCCCTCCCTGAACTTCATGAGATTCCTCTCCGCCCATTTCTCCAGCCTTTCCACCCATCTGGTCTATGAATCAGGCCTGGTTTTGTATCATCCGTGAACTTGCCGAGCGTGTACTCCATCCAATCATGCAGGTCATTAAGAAAGATGTTGTCATGCAGGTCATTAAGAAAGATATGTAGGGCAGACCCCACTCTCAGGGAAGTCTGCTGCCTTCCGGGGGCACGGGTCAAGGACATCACAAAGAGACTCCCTAGCCTGGTGCAGCCCTCGGACTACTACCCACTGCTCCTGTTCCATGTGGGAGGTGATGAATGTGCATATCGGAGTGCAAGGAACATCAAAAGAGATATCAGGGCCTTGGGACAGACACTCAGGGCATCTGGAGCACAGGTTATTTTTTCATCTCTACTTCCTGTTGTGGGTAATGACATTGAAAGGAACAGACGAGCTCAGTCTGTTAATATGTGGCTCCGTGGCTGGTGTCATCGCCACAATTTTGGGTTTTTTGACAATGGAATGACCTACACGGCACCAGGCCTGCTGGGAGCAGATGGGGGCTGGCTCGCTGCAAAAGGGAGAAGGGTTTTCGCCCAAAAATTATCAGGGCTTATTAACAGGGCTTTAAACTAGATT
>VUYV01000111.1:3070046-3085586 GCA_008711295.1 Anarhynchus alexandrinus | reverse complement strand
TTTTTTTCTTACTTTCTGTAAAAAAATATGCATCTATGTGTGTCTTACCAGCCTCACTTTGGATCCTGGATAGAAAAAAATACCTGTGGTTTAAAAAAATGATAAGACCTGAAAAAGTATTTAGAGGCATTTGATTTTAACTTACGGATATAATTGGTGAAGTGAAAGGGACACAGTGCTGTAAGCAGCAAGAAATTTATCAATTTTATATGTATCTCCTGTCTTACTTTTGTTTGCAATATTGTTGTTGGTGATGGTTGTTAATTTGGGGCATTTCAGCTTTTAGGAGTAGACGATCTAAAAAGAAATTGTCTCAAGCCAAACCTAAAGCCCGAAGGAGCCTCTGTTGGGCAGCACTTTTGCCCTTGGGCTCATTTACTCTTTTTACCCTTCCCCACTGTCTTGTTGTTTTGTTTTTTTTTTAATGCTCTCTGTTTCCTTCACCAGACTCCTTTCCATTTATCAGACTTCTGTGAGAAGAATATGTTCAGTTCAGTGACTCTTTTGTGCTATTTCACAGAATCACAGAATCATTACGTGGGAAGGGACCTCTTGAGATTGTTTACATCAAGGTCACCTACAGCAGATTAATCGGGACCAGTCAAGTTTTAAATATTTCATGAATGGAGACTTCACAATCTCCCTGGGCAACCTGTGCCAGTGTTTGACCACCCTCACATAAAAAAAAGCGTTTTCTTGCGTTCAGATGGAATTTCTTGTTTTTTAATGTGCACCCATTGCCTCTCGTCCTGTAAGTGGTAGCTGCTGAAGGAGTCTGTTTTCTTTACCTCCCCTTGTCAGATGTTTATACACATGGATGAAATCCTCCCTGAATCTGCTTTTCTCAAGGCTGAACATTCTCTACTCTCTTAGCTCTCTAACCTGTCATCACATGACAGATGTTCCAGTCCCTTAATAATCACGTGCTAGACTTGCTCCAGTATGCCCATGTCTCTCTTGCACTGGGCAGCCAAGTACTGGACACAGCACTCCAGAAGTGTCTCACCAGGGCTGAGAAGAGAGGACAGATGTCCTCCCTAGACCTGCTGACAATGCTCTACCTAATGTAGCTCAGGAGGCTATTGGCCTTCTTTGCCGCAAGAGAATATTGCCAGCTTCTGGTCAGCTTGTTGTCCACCAGGACTCCCAGGTCCTTCTCTGCAAACCTGTTTTCCAGCTAGTAAATCCCAGCCTGTCCTGTTGCTTGGAGGTTGGACGAGATCACCTTTAAAGTTCCCTTCCAACTGAAACTACTCTATGATTCTATGATCTATTTCTCCTCGGAGGCAGAACTTGACATTTCCCCTCCCTGAACTTCATGAGATTCCTCTCCGCCCATTTCTCCAGCCTTTCCACCCATCTGGTCTATGAATCAGCACTGGTTTTGTATCATCCGTGAACTTGCCGAGCGTGTACTCCATCCAATCATGCAGGTCATTAAGAAAGATGTTAAACAGCATTGGCTACATTATTGACCTCTGGGATACTCTGCTAGTGACTGGCCTTCAGCTGGACTTCGTGCCACTGATACAGGATTTTGTGTCACAGATTTCAGTTATCTATGCCAGTTTTCTGGTGTGCTTTATAACCTTCCAATAACTATTTCTTTATTGATGGTATGTATTCTAGTTTGTAATGCCCGTTTACCTGGCTAGATATTAGGAAATTTAGAAGACATGGTAAGGTTGAAAAATTTAAGGTCATTTAATCTAGATGGAAGACAGTGAAGAAAGACATAGTTGCAGTCTTTAAATCCATAAAAACATCTGCAAACATGAAAGAAATGAGTTATTCTTCATGTCTGTTCTTTCTGGTTTGAGTACAATGTGAAGTTATATATTAAAAGAAATTAATACTGGACTTAAGGGAGAACTTTCTAATAGTTATAATAGGGGACAAATGGAGCAGAGATTGTAGTCTTTAGTATTTAAAACTTCCGAACAGGTTAGGAAAACATTTTAGGGGAATGGCCTAGGTATTTGGGACAGAGATACTCTCCTGAGGACTGATTTGACTTAAATTTCTATGATTATGACTGTTTCCATTCCATTTGTTGCTCGTGGATTATCACCTTTTTTAATTAAGTATAAAATGACTGGAAAGTTAGAGTGAAAACCAGCTGAGCCATTTTTAGAGTAAATCAGCAGTTATGACACACTTTGCTTAGCATCTGCAGCATCAACATTATTCGGCCTAGTAGCCAAACATTTGGTATAAACAGATAGATTTATGTCCCAATCAGAACAGGACAAAAAGACTAAAAAGTATAGTTCACATATTTACCTGAGCTGCCGATTTTTTACTGCTAAGCATAATTCTGCCTTAGATAATCACCTTTCATCATTCTGAATGAAACAGCCTGAACAGAGACCTCAGATTTTAGTACATAGTAAAAAAAGCAGAAATTGGATACATATTGA
Source organism: Anarhynchus alexandrinus (assembly GCA_008711295.1). Lineage (NCBI taxonomy): Eukaryota > Metazoa > Chordata > Aves > Charadriiformes > Charadriidae > Anarhynchus > Anarhynchus alexandrinus. Next base: position 3,083,166 of record VUYV01000111.1, on the reverse strand, counting down.
AATGGCAGTGTAGTGACAGAATGTAGATAGCGGCAGTTAGGAACTCCAATTAAAGCACGTAAGGTCAGAAGAAATGTTCTCATATTAAATAAGACTTGAGGAGTATTCAAATAATGTTAGATTTTATAAAAAATCAATAGAAAAACTCATTTCCATGACAAATGAGTAAATAAGAAAAATGAGCATAATGAAAGCACTGTTAGGACTGCAAACTATTTACTAATAGCAAACAAATCTGAAAATGAGATAAATAAGTTATGTGTCTACTCTTCACGCTATGGTTTTATTCCTGGAGTGTTTTCTCAGAAAAGTAATATTTTTATACATGATAGTTCAGGTAATACATTTCCACTGGGGACAAGTTTGTTTCAGACGACTTCCTTTTCAGGAAAAAAAGAAAACAAAAAGGCTAAAATTTGTTTTAAAATAAATATAAAACAACACCTACATGATACAAAGTTAATAAGACAGCCAAAACCCCACATTTTTTTAATAGCAGTCCAGTTGTGACCATCTTTGCCCTTTGAGGGTGTGTTTTAATCTGCTCCTCTTGTTCTGTCCCTGACACTTGTCTGTTTTTCACATCAAGTCCAAATTGCAATATTTGTCTGCACCTTCTTGAACCTGCATACCTTTGTTATATGCATGACATTTCTTTGTGCCCCTGGCTCCTTGACATGTGTTTCTCTTACTCTGGTCTTCATACCTTCCCATCTCACAATTCAGTACCTGAAGATCTCTGTCTGTATTCAAAGCACCAAGTAATTTAAAGGTTCAAGCACATAGGCAAGTTACTGCAAAGTAGCAAGTTACTGCTTGGCTGGTGAGCTGCTATGGTTCTCCCTTTGTATGCTCTTACCTTTTTCAAATATCAGGTAATTCACTCAGCTTTGCCCAGAGTGGCAAACTGTTAATCTATGGCGACTGACTTTATGTGTCCTGTGGGTTAAGAATGGATGTACAGTGAGTTACCGTGCTTTCACTGATGGCTCTTAACTTTCTGTTAACATTTAATGGGAATGCGTGTTTAAGTTCCATTCCAAAAAATATCACTGGGACCAAAATGGATTAATATATTCCCCCCATTTTGGTGTCAGGAGAATTAAAAGTGAGAATAAAAAGAAAATGAGCTCAGCAATGATGACCAGATTCCTAATTCTGAGATCAGACTTCCATGACAGCCCAAGTGATATCCAAAGTATTGCTCATGTTTGGGATTGTGCTCTTGACCTTTCACGCTAATCAAATGCTTCCATCTTCAGAGTCTTTCCCTAAAGTTTACAATATTTATAGTCTGATTATAATCTTATAATTAGTTATAATCTATGATATTATGATAAATGTTAACGTTTTTACTTCCATTCTGCACTAATTTACATCTTCTAGTTTCGTTAAATGTGATTAAAGCTTTGCCAGCTGCCAAAACAGTAGAAGGACCTCCCTTGATTGCAAGCTTTGAGCACCAGATGCTTTTCCACCATGAATATCTGCAGGAATGTATGCAGAAGAAATGCAGAGTTGGATAGGACTGAGGAGTAAGGTTTTTGTACGTAGTTTGCATCTATATAAATATTAGCTCAGAAATGCAAAACTACGTAATTAAACCCACAGAATTTTTAACCTGCTTTTTACGAGAAGAACTCTATTCCTTTCCTAAGGAAGGTGAAATGGAAACTAGGCCTTCTCTACTTCATGTTGAACACTTTGCAAGCTTGTTTATAATTTAAGTTGCTTCAAGTAATCATGTATTCTTTGAGGTACACAATAAAACCTTGTTTTTAAAACATATTTTAAGATTGTTAGTGTGGCGGGTTGTCCCTGGCTGGACAGCAGGTGCCCACCAAAGCCCCTCTACCACTCCCCTCCTCAGCTGGACAGGGGACACAAAAATATAATGAAATGCTTGTGGGTCAAAATAAGGACAGGGAGAGATCACTCACCAATTACCATCATGGGCAAAATAGATTCAACTCAGGGAAATTAGTTTAATTGATTACCAATCAAATCAGAGTAGGGTAATGAGAAATAAAACCAAATCTTAAAAACATTTTTCCCTCACCCCTCCCTTCTTCCCAAGCTCAACTTCATTCCCAATTTCTCTACCTCCTCCCCACCATGGTGCAGGGGGGTGGGGAATGGGGGTTGTGGTCAGTTCATCACACAGTTGTCTCTGCTGCTCCTTCCTCCTCAGGGCGAGGACTCCTCACACTCTCCCCTGCTCCAGCATGGGGTCCCTGCCACAGGAGACAGTTCTCCACAAACTCCTCCAACGTGGGTCTTTCCCATGGGCTGCAGTTCCTCACAAACTGCTCCAACATGAGTCCTTTCCATGGGGTGCAGTCCTTCAGGAACAGACTGCTCCAGCATGGGTCCCCCATGAGGTCACAAGTCCTGCCAGCAAACCTGCTCCAGCGTGGGCTCCTCTCTCTCTAGGTTCACAGGTCCTGCCAGGAGCCTGCTCCAGCATGGGGTTCCCACAGGGTCACAGCCTTCTTCAGGCACATCCACCTGCTCTGGCGTGGGGTCCTCCACAGGCTGCGGGTGGAGCTGGCTGGCATTGGTGCTATCGGACATGGGGAAAGCTTCTAGCAAGTTCTCACAGAAGCCACCCCTGTAGCCCACCTGCTACTAAAACCTTGCCATGAAACCTAATACAGTTAGTCCAGCTCAAATTGTTGGTCTTAATAAAGAGCTATCTGGAAGTCAGTATGTGTGATGGTATATTCCCTTTATACTTTAATTCTATGAGTGCATGAAACACAATTTGCTAGCTTCTAATACCCCACATCTCTTATTCTTCCCCACAGCCTCATTATCTTTACTTTGAAATTTTACTCAAGGGATGACATGATAAATTTGGAAAGCTAATTCAGTGAGTATTCTTAGGTTATTAACTCCATGACCTACTCAGGATTAGTTAACCTTTTTGTTTAACACTTTTCATTAAATGATGCAGTGTTAACTTTAACACCTTTGATTTAAATAAGTGGCCCGTATACAGTGGATGTGATTTTGCACTTATCACAAGGCATAAAACATTACATTCAAAGAGTAAATGGGATAAAGTCTTTCCTTAAAGCAGGCTCTCTTACAAAGACAAATGCTATTCATATAAGGTCAAATTCTTCCAAGAAATCTGTGTAAAGTTTCCAGGGATTTGGCGCCAGTCCCTCAGCTGAAAATTATGTTAGAGTCTTCTGAGTTCACAGGCTGTATTTTATTTGACTCAGATGTATGTCTCCTGGATATACATCTTATATTTGACTTACATCATATTGATCTGAGTCTACAGAAGACAACCTCCTCCTGGTCATCAGTCTTTTCCTGTTTATTACTCTGCTATTCATTAACACTAGCAGTTGACAACATAAGTAGCACTTCAGGAAATCTTTCACATAATGCTTTTGTGAAGGTTTTTGCCCAGAGCAGCCTGCCTTGTTTCCATCCTACTTTTGCCCACAGCTCAAGCTGTCTTTTCTGCCTCACTCCTACTTCAGCATTGCTTCTTTCTTGCATTTTGGGTACCTGGATGATGTAGTGCCAAAAGCTCAGGAGAGAGAGGCCTCCTGCTCTTGCTGATGATGCTTTGTTGCAGAAAATCATGGATCCTGAGGAGGATCCTCTCGCAGGAGAGGCAGGATGTGCAGCCCTGGCATGCAGTCAGACCAGTCACTGTGGGAGTGGATTATTACTCTTTAATTTGGTGACAAAACTGTGAGGATGTGAACATGTAGAGACAGCTTTCAAGTACCTCAACCTTCCACATTTTTTTTCAGAATTTTAGTGATATTTAAGAAGAAAGACCGTCTCGAATTCCATTTCTTGAATTTGAAGCTTTTTAACATGAGATTTTAGATTGTTTGTTTATTTATTTATTTAATTTTCTCTATACTTGATTTCAGGAGTGATTTTTATCGTCTTTGCTAATATTCATGAAAATAATTGATGCTCCATTGGCTTTAACCATAGCTACGGCCACATGGTCAACTTGCAATCCAGTAGGAATTCATTCATTCTGCTGCTTTCTTCCCTTCCTCCTTCCTCTTGACACATGCATACCATGTCAGGCTTGGTCTTGCTTTTGATCCTATGAATCTTTAACACTTTCTACAAAGTGTTACCATTGGAATATGAAAAATGAATCTTCCCCTTAATTCTACATCTGTAATAACCCATACATTTCAATTGCAGTTGGCTATTTGGCAGATGGGGAGGGAGGTGAGTTAACGTCCCCACAGAGAGGAGATGATCCCAGGTCTCTCACATTCACAGGGAGGGGGATATTGTTAAAGTAAAAATCTGAGGTTGTTTTCCTCCCCTAGCCAGGCCAGTATTTTCAAGGAAAAGCATGACCCTTGTTTCCAAGATCCTTGTTTCCAAGATTCAGATACCTAATTAGGCAATATGTTTCAGAGCTGCAAATTCCAAGCAAAGATGTCAGGTGACTTTCAACAAACTGAAGTTTTACTTTAAGCCTCAGGGAAAGCTGCGATCTGGTAGACACCTTTGTCATCAGCATTCTTTATTTGCTACTTTGAAGATCTATGCCTTCCACTCAGTGCACTGGCTATTATGAAATTTTATTCTCTCCCTTAACATTCCCCTGGCCTCATGTAAAGCACAAGGAGTCTAATCACCCAACTGACAGTTCCATTCCAGGAGCTCAGGAGTCTTTAAGTTAGGCGTTGTAATATCCAAATCCTTCAGTGAATCTATCTCTAAGTTAATTGCTCAAGATACCATGGTAAATTTATAGCAGACTAAATAATTAAACCCTGGTTCTGAATCCCAGGCTTGCAAACTGTCACGCTTTCTGTCCTTTGCAAATAGTCAACCAGCTGAAGAATTCAAAGACGCAAAATATAGTAGAAGCAGAGATAAAACAGATGGGAGCTATGGTCAGAAATATAATTTCAGAAAGGTTTTTAAAGTGAGTGTTGTAACAAGCAGGCAAGCAACTTCACCTGACTGCTTTTCCACCCCCTCACCTTATCTTGAACAGTAGGAGATACTTTTCCTTCTCTGCCTTGCAGAGAAAAAGGCTGATCGCTGGCCAGTTCAGCAGCTATTCACAGCCGCTTCTGTGTTACTGCTTAACCATCTGCGGTCCAGCCTACGTAGCCAGCTCTCCTGCTCCCACAGGGCTGGTACCAGAAACCCTCCACCCAGGAGGGGTGGTCTAATGCAAACCCAAGACTGGAGGTGAGAATCACTAGAGTAGTGAGGGAGACAGTTACCTTTACTGAGGGAATCTAATGAAGGAAAAAAATAATCACCCATAAAGAGGAAAGCAACCAGAAGTCAAAACTCTGAGAACTAGGCTTTCTTTTTACACAACTCTTATTACTCTAGGCAAATGGGAAAGGGTACTCTGGGAGATCCAAAGGAGAAAAGGCAAGATATGATTTCTCTCTACAAAAGTGAGAGATTAATTATTACCAGCGGAACTTTTTTATGTAAGTATACACAGTAATAAATGATCGCCAGATTATCAGGGAATCACAGAGTCACAGAATTTTCAGAGTTGGAAGGGACCTCTAGAGATCATCTAGTCCAACTCCCCTGCCAAAGCAGGATTGCCTAGAGCACATTACTCAGGACTGAATCCAGGCGGGTCTTGAAAATCTCCAGAGAAGAGGACTCCACAACCTCCCTGGGCAGCCTGTGCCAGTGCTCTGCCACCCGAACCATAAAGAAGTTTTTCTGTGTATTTGAACAGAAATTCCTATGTTTGAACAGAACTTCCTATGATAATTATGTATATTATTATATATATGTATCATACAAAGAGCAAAATATTCTCTACAGCTTTCCTCCAATAATTCAAAGAACTTTGTCTGAAATCCTGGTTACATTTTGGTTAGAGAATTAAGGTTATTTGACTAACTCTATGTACTCATCATGATTATGAAAGTGGTACATAAACACTTTTGGAGGTCAGCACCTCAATTTCTCATGCTCTTTCTGAATCTCAGGTTTGTAGAGTGAGAAGTAAGGCAATGTTTCCACTTGGTACTGTTCATAATAAGGTGTTTTTAGAATGTAGAGTTGTTCGCATCCTGAAGTCTCTTGAGGCACTTCTAAGCAATAATTCATCTTGTCCTAAAATAAACTTCTAAAATGAATCTGGCGATTAGTATCTGAAACTTGTTTACTTTTTTTCTGTTGGCTGTAAAGGAAGTTCAGGGTGACCAGATGCAGACATCTTCACATCTTCATAAGAATCCCATCTTCAATGTTTATAAGTCTCAGTTATTACTGTTTTAATATTTCAAAGGAGATATTATTAATCAGATGACATTAATTATCTGTTCACAATCAATAATAGTATTTAATGCCAAATCAGTGCCTTAGACAATGACCCAGCCTAGAGATGGGTAGACACGTGCATTACTGGCATGATACAAGTCACAAGACCAAACAATTTCTACATCAAATTTAAGATTCATAACTTAGCTCTATTTGTTCAAGAAGCACAGTATTTACTTTCATAATCCATGGAAGTCATCATGTAAATATGTCACAGAACCATACAATCACAGGGCAGCTGATGTGGGAAGACTCTACTGGAGATCTTCTAGTTCAACTCTGCTGCTCAAGCAGAGCCAGCTAGAGCATGTCCAAATATGATCGTGTCCTGTTGAGTTCTGTATGTCTCCAAGGGTGAAGATTCCACAACCTCTCTGGGCTACCTGTTCCAGTGTTTGACCAATCTCACAGTCAAGTGTTTTTCTTATGTCTAAGGTGAATTTACTGCATTTCCTGTACTTACATTTTGTCTTCCTGTACAGAGTATGCTTTTTTCCCCCTGTATTGCAGTTATTTTTTATAAATTTATTCTCCATCAAAATATTTAAAGACCGTTAGCAAATGAGTTGCATAAACTGAATAGATAGCCTTCCTTTCTTAGTGGAAAGAAAGTGGACTTCTGTAAGGTCTTTGATACAGTCCCCAGAACATTTTTACCTCAAAATTGGAGAAGTATAGGTTTGATGGATGGGCTGTTAGATAGATAAGGAATTAGCAGGATGGCCACATCTGAAGAGCTACAGTTAATGGCTCAATGTCCAAATGGAAACGAGTAATGAGTGGTGTACCTCAAGGGTCCATACAGAGACTAATACTGTTTAGTATTTTCATCAGTGACATAGAAAGTGGGATTAAGTGCACCCTCAGCAAGTTTGCAGACACCAAGCTAGGTGGTGCAGTTGATTCACTTGGAGGAAGGGATGCCACCCAGAAAAACTTCACAGGCTTGAGGAATGGGCCCACATGAACCTCATGAAGTACAACAAGGCCAAGCACAAGGTCCTGCACCTAGGTCAAGACTATCTCCAGTATCAATACAGACTGGGGGATGAATGAGTTTAGAGCAGCCTTGCAGTGAAGGACTTGGGGATAGTGGTGGGGGAAAAATTGCAAATGAGCCAGCAATGTACGCTTGCATCCCAGAAAGCCAACTGTATCCTGTGCTGCATAAAAAGAAGCATGACCAGCAGGTCAAGCAAGACGATTCTCCCCTTCTACTCTGCCGTGGTGAGACCCCACTTGGAGTGCTACACCCAGTTCTGGAGTCCCCAGTACAAGAAATACATGGACTTGTTAGAACAGGTGCAGAGAAGGACCATGAAAATTATCAGAGGGATGAAACACATCTTATATGAAGAAAGGCTGAGTCTGTTCAGCCTGTAATAGAGAAGGCTCTTGGGAGATCTTATTGCAACCTTTTAACACTTAAAGGGAGCATAAAAGAAAGATAGACAACTGATTGTCCAGAGAAATTGTGGATGCCCAATCTCTGGAAGTGCAAAAAAGATGGAGAGAGGCTTGTTGCTAAGGCCTGTAGCAACAAGACAAGGGACAATGATTTTAAACTGAAAGAGAGTAGATCTAGATCTGAGCAACCTCATCTAGTGAAAGATGTCCCTACCCATGGTAGGGGGGATTGGACTCCATGATCTTTAAAGGACCATTCTAAGCCAAACCATTCTATTTTTCTATGAATCTATGAAATTTTTTCAGACCTCAAGTCACTCTCACAGTTTTATCCTGATTACTTTCATATTTATCAACACCCTGCTAAGAAAAACTTACATCAGAACTATATTATCTCCATACTTTATAGGCATATGAAATGGTGTCAGTCCGAGGCTTACAGGATAGTCAATAAAAATAGCACCATTACATCTTTCTTCTGTTTACTTTTAGAAATGTATCAGATAATAAGTTTTACTCCAGTTATTATGCATTACATTGGTTTTACATTTTAAGAAGTCAAAATCAGTATCTTCTGAGACTAAGTCAAAATAATCCTTACAGAAATTGATTGAATCAATATAGTGAATTTGAAAACTTAATTGTTAAGGACAAAACTGTTCTTCATAAAACTGTTGATAGGCATTAATTTTGCCTAATTCTTCACTGATAAAACATTTTCAGTGTCTTGTCTGGAATGTATGTGATATAAAAAGCATAGAGATACCTGCTTACTCTTTATAAAACATTGACACAATTTTTCATTCTTACCAATCTCTGCAATGTAAAACTTTCCCAAACTGCTTAAAGAAAACTACATTGGTAACACACTTAAAGAATCACAAAACAGTTGAGGTTGGAAGGGACCTCTGGAGTTAATCTGGTCCAACCCCCTTGCTACAGGAAGACTACATACAGCCAGTTGCCCAGAACCATGCCCAGATGGCTTTTGAATATCTTCAAGAAGTCCTGCCTGGGCAACCTGTTTCAGTGCTCAGTCACCCTCACAGTAAAAAAGTGTTTCCTGATGTTCAGAGGGAACCTCCTGTGTTTCAGTTTGTACCCATTGCCTCTGGTGCTGTCACTGGGCACCACTGAAACAAGCCTGGCTCTGACCTCTTTACAACCTCCCTACAGGTATTTAAACACATTGATAAAATCGTCCTGAGCCTTCTCTTCTCCATTCTCCAAATACTGTCTCAGCATTTCCACATAGGAGAGATACTCCAGTCCCTTAATTATCTTTGTAGCATTTGCTGTACTCTCTCCTGTATGTCCATGACTCTCTTGACCTGGGTTGCTCATGTTGCTGTACGCAATACTCCAGGTGTGGCCTCATTTGTACTGAGGGAAAGGATCAACTCCCTCAACCTGCAGGTTATAGTTAGCCTAATGCAGCCCAGGATACCATTATCTTTTTTTGTGGCAGACACATTGGTGACTCATGTTCAACCTGGTGTCCATCCTGACCCTCAGGCCCTTTTCTGCTGAGCTGTTTTCCAGCTGGGCAGTCCCCAGCATATGTTGGTGCCTGGGCTTGTTCCTCCCCAGGAGCAGGACTTTGCACTTCCCCTTGTTGAACTTCATGAGGTCCCTCTCAGCCCATTTCTCCAGCCTGTCGAGATCCCTCTGGATGGCAGCATGACCCTCTGGTGTATCAGCCATTCCTGCTGGTATTGTGTCATCTGCAAGCATGTATGTGCATATATATGTGCTGCCTTTCTAGTCCCTTTAATGATGTTAGTATTTCTGAGAGCACAGTTATTTAGGTTTTCTGATTTAAAAGATACTATGTCATGAATAAAAAGTTTATCATTTTATAGGACCTGCAACAATTTTTTATTTGTCCTTCATACTTTAAGTAGCTGTGTTCCATTTTCTTGTTCCCTGTTAACCAGAGACGTTTTCATGGATGCACATTCTTTACTTTTATATTGCCTGTGTTCTCTGACTTTTTTTTAATATATATATTTTTTTAAATGAAGTAAGTCATTTCCATTGCAAATGTGAGAGGGGAAGACTTTGTTTAACTGCTACTTTCACTTCCCCTCTTGACCCAGATTTTATAATAAAAGTCCTTTAGGTGACTGAAGAATTGGGAACTGAAAGCCATTAGAAAAAAAAAAATAACATAATAAATCATTCTTAAACATTTCCTAATCATTCACAGATTTCATTAATTTTTTTTTTCTTCCCACTGAGTTTTGTTCATGACTGTTTTCGTCTTAGGAGATAAATCCTTTTAATGTGTTATAGCCCTGATCCTCAAAGGCTTTTGGATTCTTAGCTCTAACTGAAATAATGGGATTTAGTTGCTTCAGAAGCACAGCTGAAAAAAACCAAAACCTTGTGTCTATATCTTGCTGGTTGGGATATTCTGCTTCAATGTAGGAAACCAAATTAATCCATGAGCCCTTGCAATCGCGTTGTCTTTAACTAACACAATGAAGTTTCTTTGAGAATTGTTCTATGCTGTTTCTACTTTTTTGTAAAGTACTTATTGCAAATGTCTGCTTCATTGCTTTTTAAAAAATCTGTATTAGTCATTGCTTTTTTTAACCTTGCTAATAACTTTTGAATCTTCTCTGAGATTTCCAATCTATCACGTGGCAAGGATATGTCACTCTCAGAGTGATTCTGTGCAGAGATGCGGTGTGTGGTTTAGATTTAACACATCTCATTACCATCTCATTTGCTCCTCGTTTGAGGCACAAAGAAAAGCAGTACTACTCTGCTGGCAGCCCTTTGAAGACTTCTGTACAACACTTCCTTCCTGAGCTCACACAGCTCAGCAAGACTTTTACTCCTTCAGAAGAGGTGCATAATATACCTGGCAAAACAAGCTTTTATTGCCTGTGAATAAGGGAAAAGTGCCTGTCCCTGCCGCCTATAGGACTGAGGATGTTCAAGATGCTTCACCTCAGGTTTATAAGCATTACATCTTGCCAGGCAAGTCTGATTGCTTTTTGATGTTATTGCAAAGCTAGCAAATGATCTTAATCTCAATATTAATTAAAATCAACTTGGAAAATTACTTTTTCATATTGACAGGATCTAACTACAGGGTTGTAAAATAAAGTGATTCATAACAATGCACCAAGGTTTGATGAGGTATGGTCCTTTGTTTGATCAGGTCCAATTTTAACATATTCATTAATAAACTTAGGTGGAGCCTTGGCCTCACTGAAGTGGATGTTGAAACTCTTACTTACTTCGACAAACTAGGATCTGCAATAAAATGGTACATTAATGAAAGTCCCATCTGATGTTACACTCAGCTTCAAGTAATGCTGGGGACAGAAAGTACAACTGAAAAAACCCTGTTAGAGACAATAAAAACAGAAAGCAGGAAATAAAATTAGGTTAGCTTTGAGGATATATTAACTCATTAGTGTGTGAATAGAAAAAGAAATTCCCAAACTGTAAAATCCCCTATTGGGGGGGGGGAGAAAATAGAAGAAAAAGAGAAGAGCCTCCAGAAAAGTCATAAAGCTGGCAGAAAGACCTTAGAGAAATATTTAAAAATAAGTTTATATTTTATATGCAAAACAACTGAACTCTTGCATAACACAAAGCTGACAACAACATTATTTAGTTAGCAGTTATCTTAATAATTTCCACACACATACAGATGAACACCTGCCACTGTTTATGGGGTGAAAAAGTTATTGTTTCCATTTTGTATTTGTGTTCCTAAACTGCAACTGAGCAGAAATAAAAGATACACTCTAGAAGAGCCAAAGCTTTTATTCTAGAGTCTAAGAAACCTATTAATCTGTATGATTAAGGACACCATGTGAAGAGTGGTTAAGAGAAAGACCGAGACTAGACAGTTTTCTATATCTGCATAAGTCATCTTAGACATCACTAGAAATGTTAACACTTATTTTCTATTCTTTTATTTTAGAATATGAAAATTCTATAAGAAAAACAAGTATCAGCAGCATGTTAATATCAGCAGCATCTGGGCATAACCAGAGAAGAAATCTGGATTGTTAAACAAGAATTGTATTGATTTACCTAATCAATGGTCTTCACTAATTGATAACATTGTTAAGTAGATTAAAGATTTGGTGGAAGATATTTGTCTGTTATTCACCAGACAGATAGGTATTCGCATTGGCTTGCCCTTGCATCCCTCCACTATTTCGTTCTGTGTCATGTCATGTCATTACTAATGAAACAGCAAAAACTTCATTTTCTGAAGAGACAAATCTACAGACATCTTCCATGGGAATAGTTATTGTAATATCTAATATTTATACTGTGCTTCTTATCCACAGCTATCAAAGATATTTACAAAAAAAAGAAAAACGGTAAAAGAAAAAAATCCTGAAAATCTGAAAAGGTCCCCTAAAGAGGTTTTATGAGCAAATAGAATATTTGCAATGGCCAAAGTAGAATACTTGCAGTCCCTCTTTCTATGAATTCAGTGTATTTGGAGTGAATTTCCAAAATGCAGTCAAGACCACATATTGGTCTGATAAATAGACCTGGCTGAAAATCGGTGTTCTAGCTTGTAGGAAACCTGACGTCTATTTATCCTGTCAAATAATTTGGTTTCTGAGTTAAGACCCAAGCCCTGACCCCTTGACCTTCCACACTGCATAAATGTTAATTTGTTTCTAAACTTTCTTTTGGAGCACTATCAATCAATTCCCCATGATGCAAAATCCATCTATTATTAAAGAGAGAGTTCTCTTTAGAGTTTTTTTTTTTTAAATTGTTTTCAATGGAGAGAATGGATGAAGATTGCAGTCAATTTGGGTTTTTTCTGCTCTGTAACACCCCTCAACATCATCTGGTGATCACCGATTCTTGACAATTAACACAACTTCATGTGCCGTGCCTTGGGGCAAGCAATATACATCCTGAGTCTCATGCTATAAAAATCTCTCCCTGGTGGGACTATACACAGATTTCTCATTAGTTCAGACATACACACAAGGGAAAGAAAAAAATTGCGGGGGGCATTGAACATGACACAGATCCAGGGCCATGTGTTACGTGACCATGACACATCTGCCCTGAAGGCATCTGGCTTTATGTGGGGTGTGTGTGAATCACTGCCCCTGTTCACTAAGAACCAAAGACCACTGTGTGTCATAAATGCATTTAGCAATGTAGATATGTATTTTGTTCCTTGGAATGTTTGATACAAATCAGACCAAACCCAAAGATGCTGCAATTCCAAGCAAACCACAGTTAGCAATGAAAAATGCTTGTGTGTACAGTAGTAGTACGCTCACAAGATCACCAAAGCTAGTGGCAAGAAGTTAGAATCATAGAATGGTTTAAGTTGGAAAGGACCTTGAAGATCATAGAGTTCCAACCCCCCTGCCATAGGCAGGGACACCTCCCACTA
>VUYV01000111.1:2943874-3068235 GCA_008711295.1 Anarhynchus alexandrinus | reverse complement strand
CTTCATCCCATGGCACCATACCAAGCAGATTCTTCAGGAGGCCAAAGTCAGCCCTCCCAAAGTCCAGGGTGGTCAGCCTGCTGCGCACCTTCCTCATTGCCTTGAGGATCTCGAACTCGACCATTTCATGGTCACTACAGCCCAGGCCACCCTTGAGTTTGACACTGCCTACCAGCCCCTCCTTGTTGGTAAGCATAAGGTCCAGCATAGCTCCTCTCCTCATTGGCTCCTCAACCACTTGGAGAAGGAATTTGTCGTCAATGCAATCCAATAACCTCCTGGATTGCCTATGCCTGACTGTGTTACCTTTCCAACAGATGTCGGTGTGGTTGAAGTCGCCTATGAGGACCAAGGTCTGTGAACGTGATGCTGCCCCTATCTGTCTATAGAGGGCTTCATCCACTTGGTCTTCTTGGTCTGGTGGCTGTAGCAGACCCCCACTGTGATGTCCCCTGCTCCCGATTTCCCTTTAATCCTAACCCATAGGCTCTCAGTTGGCTCTTTTTCCATCCCTAGGCTGAGCTCCATGCATTCCAGCTGCTCGTTAACATATAAGGCAACACTGTCTCCTTGTTTCTCTTGCCTGTCTCTCCTGAAGAGCCTGTAGCCTTCCATGCCAACACTCCAGTCGTAGGAGTCATCCCACCATGTTTCTACACTGCTAATGAGATCATAGCCTTGGAGGCGTGCCCACATCTCTAGCACATCCTGTTTGTTCCCCATGCTCCGTGCATTTGCATAGAGGCACTTCAGCTGTGTCTTCGTTGAGGCTGAATTGGCTGGAGCAGATGTAATTACTTTGCGCTGCTCTCCAGGCGGCATTCCTTTGCCGTGCATTAACTGTGCCTCTCCATTGGCTCCTGTTGCCCCAGGAGCTCCTGGCTCGTCTATGCAAGACTTTGAGCATGCTGCAGTGTAGCCAGCACATTTCGGAGCAAACGGCTGCAGTCCCTGTTCCTCTTTGCTTGGTACAGCATCCCTTGGCTTGTCACAGGCAAACCCAATAATATCCCCTTCCCCCGTCGAACCTAGTTTAAAGCACAGTTAATGAGCCCTTGCTAATTTTTGGGCAAAACCCCTTCTCTCCCTTTGAGTGAGACAACCCCCGTCTGGTGCCAGCAGGCCTGGTGCCACATAGGCCGTTCCATTATCAAAAAACCCAAAATTGTGGCTGTGACACCAGCCACGGAGCCACGTATTAACAGACTGAGCTCGTCTGTTTCTTTCAATGTCGTTACCTGCAACTGGAAGTAGGGACGAAAAAATAACCCGTGCTCCAGATCCCCGTACTAACTGTCCCAAGGCCCTGATATCTCTTGTAATCATTTTTGCACTTCAATTTGCACTTTCATCGCCCCCCACATGGAACAGAAGCAGTGGGTAGTAATCTGAGAGCCACACCAGGCTAGGGAGTCTCTTTGTGATGTCCCTGACCCATGCCCCAAGGAGGCAGCAGACTTCCCTAAGAGTGGGGTCTGCCCTACATATTGGACCCTCAAGTTCTACTGTGTATGGCATGGTGCCAGGCACAGCACCTCTTCCTGCAATGGATTCATAAAAAGTCCTTTGAAGTCAAGATTTTTCAAATGAATACGTAGGACCCAGAGGATTGAAACCAGCCATGCATACAAATTCACAAGAAGGATCTAAAAGCTGAGATGAAAGGCCTCTAAAGGTGTTAAGATTTTAATAACCTGGGACACTAAATAGTTTCTAAGCCCACACACTGATCCTGTAAATTTCTGATATGTGCCATACTCAGTATGCACTGCTGAATCTTATTCTTCCTTCTACTTGGCCAGATATGAAGTTTCAATGTAGCTGGAATAGCATACAGGTACAGTCCGAACGTATCCTTAGAGTTTTGGATACTGTTTTCGATGATGATGATGATGATGATGCCTAATCACTGGGTTATACTCTGTTATCACCAGTCAAATGTATCTAAAATATTTGACAGAACATTATATTTTGTGAGACATATAAGGGCACAACACTCATAAGTGTGTATGTCAAAGTGTTAGAATTTACTTTAAAGAACTGATGGGACCACTAGATTATCATTGTATTTATGGACAGGAAATTTATTGAAAAAATTAAAGAAACACAGTAGGTGGTAGTCTGAAAGACTCTTTGGTTACTATAGCCTTCATAGCTACTGTAAATATAACTAAAACAGAATTTGAGCTGGGAATATATTACAATCTTCTTCTTCAAAATCTCAGTATTGTTTGTATCACAAGGAAGAAAAACCTTGAAACTTGATCCTTATTAAATGCAATAGTACAAAGCTTTGAGATGTGAATTGCCCCGTCTCTTTTTATAAGATTTTATATGATGTCAGATACACAAGTAGAGTTTGGAAAAAAGTACTACTGCCTCTTCCCTCCAGTAAAACCACTGAGAACGAGACTGGCCTGGAGAACAGCAGCACACTAACTCAGTTAATCCTACATTTTGTTGCTGCTGGATAAATGTTTAGCATTTTAAAATAAATTGTGTGTATTTAGATCAAGATTATGATGAAAATAGAGGTAGATGATTTGCCCACAGGATAAATTCTCCTTTCACAGTTCTCCTTTCTGGTTCTCAAGAAAGGGAGGAGGGAAATGCTTTTGCAGCTTTTCAGCATTTTGTAGCTCAGAATGTATCACATATTCTCCCATTATTCTCTTTTCCCATTAATTCTCTTTTCTGAAATTATTATCTTGAAATACCGACCCATTCCTCTATTCAGATTCAGCAGTAGTATTCCTCTGTGTGGCAGATGCACCAACCCATTTTACTTGATGGACACAAACCACACCGATGAACAGAATAGCTATGACAGGGTCATGGCTAAAGCAATGTTTGATGCACTTCCTTGCATGAGAGACCCTGTCACCTATTAGGGGCTTTGCTCTTTCTACAGGAAAGACCTCATACGCCACACTGATAAACAGCAACACAAAATCCTGGGACAGATAGGAAGAGCAGACGGCGCACATAGATTTTGTTCTGAGAACATATCAGCTGTAATATGAGATTTTAAAGGCCAAATGGAGAAATATATAAAAATGGTGGGCTCAGCATTGGTCTAACTCTCCTCTTGCTGAAGGAAATGATAAAAGTTTTCTGTAGTGAATGTTAATCCCCTGTAGAGCAGAGCCTTCTAGCAATGGATTTCATCCTATAGAATAAATGTAGCTTTTTTTTTCAAAGCAGCCAGTTTACATTAACTGAGATTCTCTCCCCTCAAATGTTGCAAGATTAAATAAGAATGTTTTCCGCTACACAGCTGAGGTCTATTAGTTTTCTCTCAGAAGCCTTAGCTTGTGAGTGCCATGCACAGTGTAAACTCAGAGGTAACCAACAGTAAAAGGAAGCTAAAATGAATGCTATCCATCCCTTTTCCCTTTAGAAGGAAAGAAAACAGAACCCTGCTTTGTTCATGAAAGCCCAGCATTCACAGCTCAGCAGTCAATCTTTGATTTGGAGCTGGTTTGCACCAGGGATGCTATGACACTGATTTTTTATGGGGAAAAAATGAGGATAACAAGGCACTTAATAAGATTAAGTGATTTAGAGATACATCTGCAAAGCATAGTTTAAAAACATCAGATGTATTCTTTTTCTCTCTTTCCCTCCCCTTTTATCTCCTGCACAGGAACAGAGAAACAGACTTCTGAATTGCTGTGTTGTTTTGTTTTGGTTTGGTTTTTTTTTCAAAACCTTATATCTTTATTTAAATAATAACAAAAAATCCTTTGCAACTAGTTGACATATTTGTCACTACAATCATAAAAGCAAATTAAAAAAGGCATAAAGAGAAACAAGAAAATAGGGAACTTTTTTTAAAGGACAATTAAGAATTACAAACACAGAAAAAAAAACCAGTTGAGTTGCTCCTGAGAAAACTAGAATTAATGGCACCTAACTGTCCACAGAATTTTTTCCTATGACTAATTCTTTCCCCCTCTGTCCATCCCCACCCTCCTATTCTCAGCTCCCTTCTATGTCTCCATACTCAAAACACTTGTTGCTTTCTCAAATGTCCTGTTTCTTTTTCTGGGTCAGAGGCAGCACCTCTGACTGGTTTAAAGAATCACGTAAGTGCACTCTTGGATTGGTCAGGTGGCTGCTACCTCTTGGAGCAGGCGAGGGGATAAGTTGGAACTGCTTTTCTCCTTTTATCAGGTAGTAATGATTGAAGAAATGATGATCTCTTACTAATGATATTCATGAAACCTGAAGAAATTTTGCCTCTTTAAGACATCATCTGCTACTTTCAATGTACTTGAAAGCTGGTTGAGGATTTCAGCGCTATTAGAGGAGGACTGAGAGATACAGATAGTGTGATCATATAAAACTTGTTGCCTTAGAAAAATGTGCTAAAAGATACAAAGATAGCTTATTTCTGGCTTGATATGGCTTAGTGTTGCTTCCAGAAGGAATTAACCTTTAACAATAATTCAATTCCAAGATTCCCACTGTAAGAGTGTGTTAAAGTTTATAGAAACTGAATTTTAGTGATTCCTGCTCATAGGATGTCCTTGAAATAATTCACTTTCAGTTTTCTTTCAGTTGGATGGATACACAGATAAACTGAGAAGATCAAACTAAGAATGTCCACTCCTGAAAACATTGCTTTCTTTTTTCATTGCAAATATGAACTGAAATGTAGAAAGTTAAAGGTAAAAACATGAGGGGAAATGTCTGGGAAACATGGTTCACAGAAGTTACGTTGTTTCACACAGATTTTTAGTCCTGAAACAGCAGGTGCTTCTTCTAACATCTGGAATTCCCACACTTCCCTGTGCCAGTAGACAGTTTTGTAGCCTGTTTCTTATGATGGAAAGGGCTTAAAGCTGGGAAGAAACCCATTCAGGAAGCTCTGAAATCTATTGGGGAAAAAAATCTGGTGTGCACAGATGAGTTAAGTTTGTGTTCTGAGGATACTCAGCCAGTCTAACCTGGCTTAGAACCACAAACCTTGGTATTTTTAAGACAAGGCAAAAAAAAAGGAAAGGCCGTTTTTGACTGCAAACTGAAATGAAATAGCATTCTAGCTTCAAAGGAATAGAAAATTACATTTAAATTTTGAGATTTCTTGCAGAAAACTGGTTGAATTGACTGTCCCTAAACATGCAGAATTCAAAATTTGCTCATCCCCCATTTTTCCATAGTGAAAGTCATCAGAGCTATACACATATACTCATGGAATTGCAGAATGATTGAGGTTGGAAAGGATCGCTGAAGTTAATCTCGTCCAACCCCCCTGTCCTGATTTGAGTGACACAGGACTAGTTTATCTTCTAGTGGTTGGGAAAACTGAACTTTTAGAAGACTCTAGTGAGTCATAGGATCATAGAATTCTCTAGTTTGGAAGGGACCTTTAAGATCACCAAGTCCAACCATCAACCTAACACTGCCAAAACCACCACTAAACCATATCCCTCAGCACCACATCTACTCGCCCTTTAAATACCTCCAGGGATGCCAACTCACCCACTTCCTTAGGCAGCCTGTTCCAATGCTTAACAACCCTTTCGGTGAAGAATTTTTTCCTAATATCCAAGCTAAACCTCCCCTGGCATAACTTGAGACCATTTCCTCTTGTCCTATCGCTTGTTACTTGTGAGAAGAAGTCAACCCCCACCTCACTACAACCTCCTTCCAGGTAGTTGTAGAGAGTGATAAGGCCTTACTTCAGCCTCCTTTTCTCCAGGCTAAAAAGCCCCAGTTCCCTCAGCCGCTCCTCATAAGACTTGTGGACAGGGTGCTAAATAATCTCATCTAGGCTCACTTTTCCAGGAAAGGATTGGACCAGATGATCTTTCAAGATCCCTTTCAACCTGGGCTGTTCTATGTTTCTATGATCCTGCCTGTCACTCTCTCACAGGACTGCTGGTTACTCTCGCCCTCCCCCATTATTCTTAGTTCAAAGCCCTCCTAATGAGGTCAGACATCCTATTGGCAAAAATAGCTTTACCCTGCTTAGAGAGGTAGATTGCTCGTCTCCCAAGCACATGGTGATCTGCAAAAAGGATTCCATGATCATAGAACACAAACCCCTGTGCCAACATCAGTTCTGCAGCCACACATGAGTGCAGTCCAGCCTCACAGTGATATATTTTTAGCAGGGGCAACCTGACTCCAGGGATGGTCTGGGGATGTCCGGGCCACTTTGCATCATTTATGAGCAGTCCTGGATAACCGGGGAGGTCCCACTTGACNCTACTCGCCCTTTAAATACCTCCAGGGATGGCAACTCCCCCACTTCCTTAGGCAGCCTGTTCCAATGCTTAACAACCCTTTCGGTGAAGAATTTTTTCCTAATATCCAAGCTAAACCTCCCCTGGCATAACTTGAGACCATTTCCTCTTGTCCTATCGCTTGTTACTTGTGAGAAGAAGTCAACCCCCACCTCACTACAACCTCCTTCCAGGTAGTTGTAGAGAGTGATAAGGCCTTACTTCAGCCTCCTTTTCTCCAGGCTAAAAAGCCCCAGTTCCCTCAGCCGCTCCTCATAAGACTTGTGGACAGGGTGCTAAATAATCTCATCTAGGCTCACTTTTCCAGGAAAGGTTGGACCAGATGATCTTTCAAGATCCCTTTCAACCTGGGCTGTTCTATGTTTCTATGATCCTGCCTGTCACTCTCTCACAGGACTGCTGGTTACTCTCGCCCTCCCCCATTATTCTTAGTTCAAAGCCCTCCTAATGAGGTCAGACATCCTATTGGCAAAAATAGCTTTACCCTGCTTAGAGAGGTAGATTGCACGTCTCCCAAGCACATGGTGATCTGCAAAAAGGATTCCATGATCATAGAACACAAACCCCTGTGCCAACATCAGTTCTGCAGCCACACATGAGTGCAGTCCAGCCTCACAGTGATATATTTTTAGCAGGGGCAACCTGACTCCAGGGATGGTCTGGGGATGTCTCATAAACAAAATTAAGTCTTTCTTATTGATGTTTGTGAGGTTTCTAAGAACTTCATTTGGTTTGTTAGTCTGATTAGAATATTTAGATTGGTTTGGACAATAATAAGGAGGGAAGGATTAAAATCACAAAGCAAAAATTTCAAAATTTTGCATTTTGCACTCTGAAAGGGTTAACAAGATTAGGACTGGTAGTTGGTACTTCAAAAGTTGAACTAAATACACAAAATATGCAGGTTCAAACCTTAATTCATTTGCTTATCTGCCACATTTGGAACTATCACTGAGTTATATAACATTTCTTAAAATTAAAACATTTCTA
Organism: Anarhynchus alexandrinus; assembly: GCA_008711295.1. Classification (NCBI taxonomy): domain Eukaryota; kingdom Metazoa; phylum Chordata; class Aves; order Charadriiformes; family Charadriidae; genus Anarhynchus; species Anarhynchus alexandrinus. The sequence goes on along the minus strand of VUYV01000111.1, from coordinate 3,060,991 downwards.
AAACCTATAAAGCAGCTTGCACTGCTGAGTATATTGTTCTTTATAAACTGTCTTCAAAAAAATCAACCATACGGATGTGGCTCTTTTACAATGTTTTTTACTGAACCAGGCTGTCTTTAAAAAAGAATTAGAACAATAAAGACAACAAGAAATGCTGTCAGTATTTTAAATGTTTTGACCCAAAAGCATTTGGCATGGATTTATCTGATGTATTATAAACCAGAAAAGCATTGAATTGATTCCATTGCCTTAGAGTTCTGCAAGCACATTTTTGACATTTTTGTGATAAGTGTACACCTTCTAGGAGATTAAGAGTTAAGACGAACAAAAACTGTTGGATTACCTCTAAGTTACTGTCATCTTTTAATTTAAAAAGTTAATTGCTGTCAATAAAATGAAGTCTCTGTGTCTGTAACTGGCTTAAAAACATAACACTTACTTTTAGACGGTCTGCTTTCACTGCAAAAATAAAGAACAAAACTGCTGATTATTCAGCTGACAGTGTTTTTACGAAACTGAAAAGGTGTTAATTGAAAACATGTTAGATTGATTTAGAAACATGTGGCTCAATTACCAAGTAAAATTATGGATAATTAAGGGAATATTTTACATCCTAGTTGAAATTTAGTTTCTCTGCAGTGAAACAGGAGCTTTGCTAGTGGTTGGAGTGAGGCAGGATTTCATCCTTATGTGTTCAACTACTATCAAAACGATTTACATGTGAAGTGCCAAACCCTGAGTACCTCTGTGACATCTTTATAGAAACACACTTCCCAAACATCATTTTTTACAAAATATTGCCTAAAAATAAACAGAAAAATTGCTGAATTACCATACCTACCTAAAAAGTAGGTATCGGCCTGGGGATTTTTACCCTCTGCCTCTATTAATTGGTTTTCTCTCAACCTGTTTTCTGCTTATGCTTATATCCAGATTTGTAAAGATCGTTTTGCTGAACTTGAAACTCAAAGCTACTTCCTCTCTTATGCGTCGTCTTTGTTAGAGGTGTGTGTTGCAAAGAATTGCAGTGTGCTTTGTGATCCACCACAGCACTGCATCATGTCCTGAGGCTTAAGAAAACTGAGTCCAGACCCCTGATACTGTTTTGGAGAGCTATCACCGAGATAAAGATGAAGGAGATGCAGATATACTTACATATTCCTTTTAAATAGAGTCATAGACCTTACTTTGCAGAGCCTGGTACCTAATACGTATCAGCTATAGTGGAAATGAATGTGGGTCTGCAGTAACTAATGTTTCACATAAAGAGTTACGGATTGCATAAAGGCTGAGTTATGCATCTTGAATTTTGTCTGAAAACAAACATTGTTTCTATTTCAGTCACAGAGAGAACTGAGCAATGATAAGCCCTCATCTCATCAAAATTCATTTTCTGTCTCTCTTGCTGTGGAGCCTCCGCTGCCATCTGGTATATTTTATTTTCTTCCTCTTCAGATGCGTATCCTTAAGAGCCAGCTGCTATGCAACCCTCAATCTCTCAAAGCCTTTCTCCAATAGTTCCATACCTGAGTTACATCAGCTATTCAGTTCACTGTTGGCGAGTCTTTAACTTACATTGGCTCACAGAGCCCAGCATCACAGGTCGTGACCTTGCATGAAATTACAAGTTTTTAAGCCTAATATTATTTCAACACTCAGGTATTTATAAAAGAGCTTATTGGACTTCATTCCAGAATCCATCTCTTATTAGTTCTGCATGAATAATGGAATGATCCTTGCAGATTTTCCAAAAAGGCATTGTGGAGCCTAATTGGTCTACACCAATGGATGTTTAGTGGTCGGAAGAATTGCTAAGTAGATTGTCAACAACAATATCAAATGAACTTCAACTGATTTAGCATGCAAATGGAAAATCAGAAGGCATCTACAAGTAACTTCTTTGGGGCTTGGTTTGGGCCTGTTGTCTTTCTCCTTCCTCCTCCACACACATACATTTTACAGCAGTGATAGCAGAAGCAGTTACAGTCTGGATACCAGATGTCATCTATATGCTGATGACACGGCATAATGGGTTTGGCCCAGCACCTCATGAAATTGAATCACCTTTGCAAGCTGACTTTGTGGTACTTCAGAAGTGTTTGATGAGTAACAAGTTAGTGCTAAACTTTGAGGAAAACTTATAAAATTCACCTTTAATTCCAAATTAAGGATGTTAGTATCTCAGCTGCTGTTAGGTAATGCATATATTGCTGATTTTCTTTGGTTTTCCTTTAGAGCTATTCAATTTCTTTAAATACCCTGTTATTTGCCCATCTAAATTACTTTTTGCCTGGCCTGAAGTAAAGAATTTCAACATGGTCCTCTGAAATTGTATCTGAATACATTATCTCTCAGGAACAACTGTCACTGTTCTTCATGTAATCACTAGAAACTGATTTCCTGAGCAAACTCAAATAAAAAAACTCCAGATCTAGAAATCACATATTGATTCACAGAGGGAGTACACTTACTAACTGCAATCTATTACAGCAGGTACAAGCCCTTTTAAGCTAACACCCATTGCACGCCAAGAACAGTTTTGTAGTCTCAAAGATCTGTGATATGGCTGGACCATTCATATTTTCCTTCATACGGTGACGTGTGAAACCCTTACAAAGGCCCTCGTCTGTGGCACAGGTCTGCAGGATTTCTGCTTCGTTTTCAGTGCAGTACATGCACAGCTTCTTGGCCTCTGCTTTAGAACTTCATACATCAGGTTGTATGAAGGTAAGTTTCTAATGACTATTCCTTTTGTGCTAAAACAGTTTTGAGAGGTTTTGCTGGAGATGTTAGTTAAAACTGGTTTTGTTGACACTGATATACCTCTGCATCTTATAGTATATCACAATGGTTTGCATATGTTCAGGTCAAAAGTATTCTCAGTTTGTGTTGGTTGTTTTTTTTGTTTTTTTTTAATGAAATAGTGGTAAGTTTCCAAGAAGTTTATTAATGCTTATAAATTTTCTGTAGTGTCACAAAGGATTCTAACCTATAGAATTCTATAAAAACTGCAGAGTTGCAAAGAGTTTAGGGCTCGTGATAAACATCAGGCATGAAGATACATATGTCTCTTCCTTTCTGTAGCACAGGAAGCACTTTGGGGTGGCACAATAACTCAATGGTCCGAGAACTCTCTTTTGGCACAAATATGGTAGTTATGTACAGGAGGAGGTTGAGAATTGCACTGAGTATTGGATCAACATGTGTTGAGTGGAGAAAGTAACACTACTTCTCTGAAACAATCTGATAAGTGGGAAAGGCTTTTTATAAACTGAGGTAGAAGGATATTGGCTCCGCTCCATAAAGTAAATGAAGTATCAGTAGGTACTGTTGGTGCATATTCAAGAAAAAGTAACAGAGTTTTTGAAAAGTCAAACTTCTTAAATGTAGATCTGGCTCCAAAAACACATACAAGAGCTGGTGTTTTATTGAAAGGGGGTTTGGGTTTCCTTCATACCCGCCTGTGTGAGTCTTTTGCTGGTCAATACTACAGAAACAATGTTTATAATATCAGTAACATATGCTTTAATTTTTTACTTTTCTTTTTTTTTCTTTTCTTGACTAAAACTGTTCTGAAATGACTGTAGAAAATTATTGGAGAGGCCTGGACCCTAAACCCTTGGGGGACTTCTTTAGACAGTCAGTGAGCTCAGGACAACTATAAACAGTAATACTATACCCCCAGGAGATCAAGCATTTTCTGGGCTCACCCAATCCCTCAGTTTCATATATGTTTCGAAGATATCCATAGCCTTAGTTCAAAGCTCATTCTTTTGGGAATATTGAAAAGTTTTGTACTACAGTTATCAAATACTACTAATTAGGCAGGCATCCATTGCAAGTTTGCTGTTATGGAAAGCACATTAAATGTCTTATCCAGCTGAATTAACTTTTGTATTTGGTTTACAGTTTTCTTATGGGGGAGGGGGAATTCTTCTTTATTTTTAAGAAAAGGTATGAAAAGGATTCACCACCAATTATGAAGGTTATTCTGTCTATCCTTCTCGTTAGGTGCCTGGAGAGTGCTGAGGAATAACACAGGAGTATTTCTAGGAGAGAATTTGAGGCAATCTTCTAACAGCTGTGACAGAAGATTATCTGGATGCAAGTTCCTAGTCAGAATAGATTTTCTGTCTATCAAACGAGATCCAGACCAGTTCTTTCAAGAATCATTAATTCTCATAGCATTCAGGCTTTTAGAAATAGTTCACTAAGCACTGAATAAAAAGCTTTTTATAAGACTGACCAGGATTGTACCAGCTCTGAAGCTTTTATCAGTAATTAAACAGACAAATACAGGCTGCAGGTTCCCATGAGTGATTGAGTTATTATTTTCTCTCTCCCCCTCCCCCTTTATTTCCTTTCCCTCTCCCTCTCCCTCAGTTTTTCTCCCTTTTCCCTTCTCCCTTCTCCCTTTTTTATTTTTTTTTTTCTTTTTTTCTCTTTTGTAGGTAAATACAGTGTTTCAGTATGACAAGAAAATTGCTGGGCATGTCAGATTTTGTTACCTTGACTACTGCAGCCACTTACTTCATAACCTTTTGTTTCTGTTATTGCACCCCTCAACTTCATCCAGCAACTCTCACTAAAATAATTTTCCTTTGTCAGTGCTCAGATCATATCGTTCTACTGCTCTGTAGCTCCCTGCATTGCTGCCTTATCTTCTTCTGAATCAAAGCTATATGTTTTATCTCAGCTGACAATGCCTTTTAGAAACCTGCTTACATTTCAATTTTAGATAACAATTAGGTTTCTGATTCAAGTTTACTTTTCTCTGGGTCACCTTTTCTGGACGTATTATTGTGAAGTTTTCATCTCGTGATGAATTCAGTCCCAAATAGTGGGGAGAGGGAAGCACACTGTATCTTTACTATGTGCTCTGTTCTGTACTTTACCATGTAAAGGAGAAGAAACTCCAGAAGTTGAGGTAAACCATGAGACAGAGAACCCACATTACAGCTGTTCAATTACTTATTTTGCTAATTCTCTGGCTAACCAAAATACTAAAGGGAAAATATTTAGGACAAGCCAAACTTAATTTTTTCTTGTTGTAATAGTAACAAGAAAAAGAGACATTTCTTTCTGGTTCAATCAAAATTTTTGATTGGAACACAGTATGATGTTTTTGTGTTTTGTTTTGTTTTTTTTTTTTAACTGGAGGACAATTGCTTCAGAAATCCATTTCAAAAGAAATAATCGCTATGTTGAAAATAGACATTTTACTCTTTCAGCTTTTCTTTTTTTTTTCTGGCTAAAACTTGCAACACTTAACAGGAATTTGCAAGTATTCACATTTTTTATTGAAATAGCTAAAACGAAATCTGATGAGTCCATTTGGTAGTCTCAATCTGTACAACTTTTTTGCCTGAGGATCTGAGTGTGCATGCGAATCTTCCTGCTAGTAATGATACATAACACCCCTGTTCAGCTAGGAATACTGGTCCAGCTCCTAAGGCTGGTGTTATTTAATCTGCACTTAAAATAGACCTCTGCTTTACGGGTCCAAGTGAGCTCAGCAGTTACAGACAGACATAAGCACTGTGCTTAGACGTTCACTTACTCCTCTCTCAGCTTGGAATTTCTCTGTACTGAACCAATCTTTTGGGTCTCTTATACCACCCTCCCAGTATCTCAAATCCTTTCATGCTACTTTGTCTTGAAGGATGACTAGAGTTCCTTCAGGTATAAACTGGTATTGAGTATTTCGCAAAACAACGGACTAACCTACAGGCTTCAAGACATCTTCTGAATTCCTTCTCCAAGGCTTTTTTGAGTTCATCTGTCAGGGACCTTTGCTATTTGCCTTCACATGCTCTTTTAAAAGGGAAGAAAAACCCATACTTTTTTTTTTTTTCATTGGAGAGATAGCAAAACATTTGACGAAATTTGCCCGTGTTACAAATAGATAAGCAAAGAATCATTAAAACAATCTTGGGATTAGACATTTTGGAAGCAATATCTAATCTTAGAAAGTAAATTACAAAGGAATCCAAGATGACACAGATGAATTGATTTTCATACAGTGATATCAGCATGGGAATTTAGCTAAGTGATAACATCAGAAGTCAATTTACAACTTTAAAAAATACTTTTCTTGATAGTAACGCACTTGAGGTTTAGGAGTTAAGTGAGGTGAGCCAGGCAGATGAAAGAGGATTTTCTGTTACTCTTTGGAGGTTTTTTCTTTTTTCACTTTTTACAATGTGGAACAATTCCAGAAGAAGGTTAAAAATCAAAATTAATATGATAGTCTTTCCCTACAGCATTTGAAGTAATAAAACAAATTATAGAAGAACAAGCAAATCCTACTACATAACTGGGAGAAGATTATGGAGAACAAAAAAAAACAAAAAACAAAAAACAAAAAAACCCACAAAACAACTTTTCATATTCCTAGATAAAGAAATTATTAAGATATTAACGTAGAACTTAACTAGTGCCAAGGACAGTTTCTTCTGGACCAAGCCATGCCAGTAAGTCACTATGCAAGCTGCTCACCCCCAATGCCCTGTTGGAAATTATTGCCACCACTGATCTGTCAGGAGCTTAGTTCATATGTATACCTTGTAATATGCTTCAGGCAAGAACAGTCAGACAAGCTGGAGCCACCATTATACACTGTTTAGGGGAACCTGGCTGATTTTTGCCTGAAGCAATGAAAGACACTTGCTGTTCTCCTGGCAATAATGAAGAACTGGAAGTGATTGCTTCCACCGGCACATCTGTGTCAAATGGAAAGGCATTTGTCCAGTGTTGGATAGAGGTTGATTCTGCTTCTCTTGCTCTGACCAAATAATACCATATTGTGCAAATATTGTCACGGATTGAGATAGCACCGTGACTTTTAGACATTTTGCTTGATAACACAGTCACCTTTACATAGCTGTTATTCTGTGACCAATCCCGAGGGTGTCAGTTATCGGAAACCTATCACCTTCAGTACTAAAGTCAAAATAATTAATCAGAGGGATAAACAAAAAATTAAATCCAGAGAACATTCAAATATTAGGGAGGTATTATGATTCAAAATACACACATAAAATCTTATTTCACTAAATTTTACTAGACACTGACAGGATATGTGTTACAGGTTAAAGAGATTAGTCTGACCCTTCACAGATGAATGCAGGAAGCCCTGCATTCCTCAGTTTGTGGCAGGGCAAAGAATGATATATCACAGGCCTGTAAAGTGGATTCAGCTAGCATTTCTGGAAACATCCATGGCTTCTTAAGTAGAAAGGCATAGTCTGGCTTTTCTTTAGTTTTATAATTAAAGCAATGAAATTCAAGGGCCGTGGACACGAGAGAGACAATGAAACAAAGCAGATAATCAGGGGCTGACTGAAGAGAAATTTTTAGGGTCACAGGGTAATTCCTGTTGGAGGAGATCTCGGGGGGTCTCAAGTTCAATCTCCTGCTCACAGCAGGGTCACCCAGTTGATCAGACCAGGTTGCTCAGAGTTTCGTCCAGTCAGTGCTTGAAAATCTCCAAGGATGGAGACTGCACAACCTCTCTGGGCCACCCGTGCCACTGCCTGACTATCGTCACCGGGAAAAGAGTCCTCCTTATATCCAGACTGAACTGCTCCTGTTTCAACTTGTGCCTGTTGTCTCTCTGGTGAGTGAAGAGCCCGACTCTGTCTCCGTGACCTCCCCACAGACACTGGAGGCTGCTATTAGGTCCCCCCAAAGCCATCTCTGCTCCAGGCTGACTGAGCCTTTCTCCTCCAGCCTCTCCTCACAGGGCCAGTGCTCCAGACCCATCACCTCAGTGGCCTCTCCAGCTTATCAATGTCTTTCCTGTAGTGGAGAGCTGCCCACTGGGAAGCCAGGAGAACTCTGGCCAGTTCTGTGTGTGTGCCTGAGAGGGTCAGTACCTGCAGCTGGAGTGGGGCTGTGGCCTTGGGTCTTGTATGCCCAGGTGCCAACAAGTGGGGTCCGGGGCAGCTACTGGGCAGACTGGCAGTCTGAGACCAGCTGCCAGAGGGATCCACATTCTGCATACATGTATATATGTATAGATACAGATACACATATACGTTCTCACTAGTGAACCTCAATCCTGCTCAACCAGAGAGGGGAGCAGGATGAGGTTTTTGGTGCCGTTTGCATTTTTGTGAGTATTCTTTTCTGTCTGTGGTCAGCGTGGCCATCTGGGTATGTATGTATATAGGTATTTATGTTTGCATGTATGTGTGTATGTATATATATATGGTGCATACCTGTGCTCTATGTGTAGTGCTACTGGGAATACATGCTCAGCTTCACTACTGGTTGGACCTGGGGGAATGGAGCTGGGGCACATCGCCTCTCCTAGGCTGTTGGGTCCAGCCTGATTTCCCCTAACATTAAACTTTGAAAAAATGTCTTAGGAAGTGATGAAAACTGTTTGCATTATTAAGAACATATCACAGGGAACCATCTTCCTATATCAAGAAGGTGATTTAATAATGTTGTCAGCCCTTACAAAAAGCCACAATAATTATGTTTTGGGCAGTAAGATGCATTTGCAATTTTAATTTTTATTTCCAAACCTTTGTTTTTAGAAAAGGAGAGAGATTGACCTGATCAGAGAAAAATTATGCATCCGTTCATAAGTTAATATAAATCAACAAAGCTCTCTTAATACAATATGTATATGTTGTATAACATTGTATTTCAACATGATCTTTGATCAGACACAGGAGAAGGTATGAGGATAAGAAAATGTGCTAGACTTTGGTAGGTGGACAAGTGGATTGCACTTCTCTCTTGGTTTCTAATTTTAAATAATTGAAAGGAAGCTCAGAGCATTGCAATTGCTGATTTTTAGGTATTCTGTCTCCCAAATAATAGATCTAAAAATATATACACAAAGAAAAGAATACAAGCTTAATAAATACCATGCTTTCTAATTTCTTCATGTTCACTGTACCGCAAAGATAGTGAAAAGGATTCTTTCAATGTATGCTTTTAACAATAGAATGTGTTCTGGCATGTGAAGTGCATTTCGGCAACACATGAAACTAAAGCTGCAATAGATTAAATTGTACCCCCAAATCAAATACTACTAACCTAATTAACAAGTTGAATTAAGAACCATCAAGTATTCATCAAGAAGATTTTCCTTTTCATTAATCTCTCTAATCACGTAATCCTCAGAGTACCAACCAAGTTACTTGGTCACATCAAATATTATGAGGATAATTAAACTAAAGAAAGAACTGAAATTCTTTTTAGTATTCACTCATTCCAAAGTGATAAAACCTAGTAGTACCAGTGTTTCACAGTAAAAGGGTTTCTGAATTTCCTACTAAATCTCAAGGGCCACAAACTGGATGTGTCCAAAATTCAATTTCGTCCAGTATTTGGCAGAGGCATTAGGACCTCCCAGCTGATAGTTATGGGCTTTGCCTGGGCAATAGACTATTCATTCTCTCTAATAGCTAAGGAATGTCTTACTGCCTGAATAAGATGCAATCCCTTTCCTACAGTCTTGTTATTAGTTGCTGTTATATTGGACATTTATATTCAGACTTATATGTGTTCAATCTGTCTTTCATTCTCAGTCCCAGCAACCATATGTATGTTTCCACGTTCCATAGGTTGCATGAAAAAGGCTTCTCTAGTCTCCTTCTAGGAACCAGATTTTTTTTTTTAAACATATTCATCTGTGCACTCAAGAAAACCAATATACACATAAAATTTATGAGACAAGACAGAAGCTAATGAGAGAAAATCAAATCCTACAATGGGTAACTTCTTTCCTAGTATCTTGAAGGACCTGGACATCAGTGAAAACCTGCAAGGTTTCCTGCTTTATTGTGTCAGCTCTGTTTCCAAATATAAGATTTTTTGGCTCATCCATTTACATGAGGGCATCCCTGCCATATGCTATACTGGTTACGTTACATAAAATAAATGGAATTTTGGTTACTTGGACATTTTCATTCAGGCTTTACATCAGATTAATATCTTCTTCGGGGTCACAGCTTCATCATTTTAGATACACATGAATGTGTTTGAAGTCAAAATTATATGTATTTCATCATCTTTAGTTGCACAGATGGAGCTTGTCCTGTATGTCTAAACATAAGCGTTTCCATGCAACTCTAAGTTAAAAAAAAAAAAAAGTCAAGACATCAGTTTGGAAAGCTACTCTAAACAGTCCTTTGAAAACAATATCATGAGTTTTACTATTCTAGTCTCTCTAAATCATAGGAGGACAATTTATCAGATAGAGCACTGCATAATTTATGGCTGTAACACACCTCTGGGCACTCAGTGAAAGAAATCTGTGTCTTACTTTTGAAGGACTTTCTTTTCATCCTAGATGTACCTAGCAGATGCAGAGCATGTTTTGCAGTGTGTGTCCCAGTGACCGGCCTTGAATGGGTGATGTCTGTGATCTAAATTCAACATCTTTACAGCTTGTTTTGGAGAGGTGATTTGAAATGCAACTTACTTTTAGCCTTTTCCTTCAGTAACACTGGCCTGGAATGTACTTCTGAGTACCGCAAAATCAAATAATGGTCATTATTAAGATCTTTTCCCTTATCTTATAATTCCTATATCTTTAATTTTTGGTTTGGTTTTGGGGGGTTGGTTTTGTGTTTGGTTTTTTTTTGTTTGTTTGTTTTTTAATATGTTTCTTGAGTATACCCTTTTTTCTTTGCCTTTTCTCTCATTGTGGCAGGCAGAGGATGGCAGTGCTCTTCTAGCTGCTATGGCCCAGGGACTACTGTATGAGCAATCAATTATATATTAATCTAAACAAAAAGGAACAAAATGGATTCCTCACATTAATGTCTTGGTTTTGCCAGCTGTTCCAGAAGATCCAGACTCAGACCAAGTATTTTCAGGCTTTAGTGTGGAAAGTGAATTTAGGACAGGCCAATCTCTGTGGACAGTGAAAATACATGAAACGTTTCATAAAATGTGTAAGTAAAAACAATAAAAAAATTAGATTTATGTTTGAGGGAAAAACACTGAAGATTGTCTATTCTTTATTTAGTGGCCTAAAAAATTGACATAAAAACTGTCAGTGATGTCATGCTCAAATCAAACATATGTAAGAAATAGGCCTGCATATCTTTTTCTAATATCACTTCCACTTCGGAACAACAACATTATTCCATACACAATATTCCTACAGCATTAAGAATATCTAACCCTTAGGAACTGTGTTTAGCAACCTCCAAGTTCTTCAGTAATGTCCTATTAAAAATAGCTATTAGTGTAGTAATATATTAATGTAAATATAATTTGCATTTTATTATCTAAATATTAAACAAAAGGCATATTTGTATTTTTCACAGTTGTGGCTTCATTTTCCATTCTGTATGTCAAGGAATTTCTCTTCTAGTTGCCTTGTGTGTAAATTATAATAAATTTTGTAGTTAAATGTCTAAAAATGTATCCAGTTAGGATGTGAGAATGAATATTATAAGCAATGCTTAAATTTATAACACAATTTAAAAATTTATTAAATTTCATAAAAGCTTTGGGTTGGATACTTACATGCATATCATCAGTGTGTCTTCCTTTTTTCAGTGGAACAAGGTGGGTGTGAACTAACTGGGATATTGTGCTTAATATTGTCTCTTTTATGTGTACACTAAGCCTCGAGCTTCTATCCTGGATCATCTAATCGTTTCTATGTGTCACCTTCCTCTGAGCCACTGCAGAGGGTGACAGTGTTTATCAGTTCATCCTGGATGACTGAGAACTTTTCATGTCCTTTGACTCATTTTCTAATCTCTCTATAAAACCTGACTGTTTTTACCTGTGGCTACAACACAGTTTCCTGTTCATTAATGTTTTGAAGATCTACTTGGTAGTCCAGGGAAAAAAAAGGGTTTTTTTGAAGTTGTAGATGGAAGTGTATATAATCAAACATACATATGTATATATATGTATATGTGTATGCATATAGAAGTGTTTTGTAACTGGAGCTTTATTTTGAACCCAAATCAGAAATATCTGTCATCTGAGTTTGGTTCACCTTTTCTCCATTGAGGAGAATTCCAAAGGAATTAACAATGGAGAAGATTTATCAGTTCATGTACTTCAAACCCTGGGGACAAACACAGGATTGTTGTCTACACTATATCCTGGGTGATACCTATTCTCATTATAAGTGTCTCCAGTGACAGAGTTTGAACATTTCCCTTGAGAATTTGTTACATAATTTGAAATCTATCATTGGCAAGTAGTTTTCCTCAAACATAGGAAATTTTTTTTAATATCAGCCGTTATTCCTGGTAATGACACATTGTACTCTCCCAGATCACTCTTATTATCTCTATATATCCATATCCTTCAAAAAATGTGCTTTCTACTAAGCTGCTTATGTTATTTCACTTTTTAAATTTCTCATTTCTACAAATCTTTTCTATTTATTGCCTTTAATGTAGACTTTGTTCACATGAGCATGAGTGAACAATTATACCAATTGAAGAAAATGGAGAAATTATACAATTCAGTGCAACTGTAAGTTTGGACATGTTTTTCTTGCAATTCATGCCCCAAGTTTAACACAAGTCCAGCAAATAAATAATGTGAATTATATAATTTAGATACAAGAAACTGCACACAGAAGTCTTCTGTAACTCACTGTTTGTACCAGTCTTGCTACTCTGTTGATTATGACTCTCTCTGCTCTTGACATCTATTTACAATGTGTTATCTTCCCAAACAATGTTTTAATCTCTTCTTAGTATTCAGTTCCCTCTGAAAAAATAACATCACAATTTAAAAATCTCCAGTATTCACAAATATGATTTAATAGCTTTATCTGTGTAGTTTTTCTAATTTTACCTAATTCTGACTTGGTTTAGGGAGAAGATTTCTTTATTCTTGTGGGTTCTATGTTGCTAAATAATATATCATTGCTAAGCATATGTTAAATAAATTATCCCCTGTAACCCTTAAGCCCAGGAAATATGTCGTTATCATGCTAGTCAGAAACCACAGGTTTTGTATTAATTTAACAATGCAACTGTCAGAAATTGCTGATCCCTGTCTGGACTTGTCTGGTCTTGAGTTTGTTCTACACCATTTTATCTGAAACAACAAATTGTCTAACTGTGAGGTGATCAATGTGTGACTTGTTTTAGTATTAATGTAGCCTTTTTCAGTGGCAAAGTTTTACCCTAAAAATTAGACAAGCTATGGTAATGATCTAGCAAACAAAATGTTTATTGGTAACTAACTGTGTGGACTAATATGGAAAGAAACATTAGCAATGAATCATTTAAAAACTTTTTAAAAAAACACCAACAACACTGAGAAAGAACCCCTCGCCCTCAACACCATACTATGCCCAGTGAAGGACTTGGGATTTTGACAAGCTTTCATAACAACAGATAGGGAGGGTGAGCACAAGAGGAAGGGGCTGATACTCAAAAAAGTATGTATATCCTTTTTAACTGCATTTTAATAGCAATTAAAAATAATCACTGAGTTTTTTTTTCTCTAAATGTTACTATCATAAATGGACTAAGAAGGGCTATATTTTTTTATTTTTGTTAGACCATTAAAACATTAATTATTTGAATAAATTGTAATTCTTGGTTCGGCAGATAAGATGTTTCCTTGTTTTTCAAAGCTGTTTAATTTTTTTCCCCAAAAACTTTTAAAGATAACACATTATAAAATAGATATGACTGATGAGGTTTCATCATAAGCACAGTAATATTTTAAGATGACCTTTCCAGAATTGTGATTTGATGTTGGACACCCACCTTGAAAAAAACTGGAACACATTTTTAGAAATCTTGACCTTCCCTAAGTCATTAAAAAAAAAAAAAAATCAAAGAGATGCCAGAGAACACTGTTTGAACATAGAAATCTAAAATCTGTGATATTGATCTTTGGTGGTCATTTCTGAAAATACGACCAACTGCTCTTCTTTTTTGGGGGGATTAGTTTGTGGGGTTTTTTTTTTTGTAAACAATTTTATCACTTTACCTGAGCCTGAAGTGACATACGGCAAATGTCAGTTTTTCACCATGTTTTGAGGATGAGAGCGCCATAGGAGACTCCAAACTTCCTAAGAAACGTAGGGAAAAAAATGATTTTTCATCCTAACCATGAGAGAGAGGTTGGCTAAGATAGTAAGCTAAAATGACAACACTGGAACATCATCGTGCTGCTCTTGCTGCTTCTGCCCCTCTCCCATGCCTGCCATAGTGACAGCTGCACAGACCCAGCTCCTGCCTCATTAGCAGCAGCCTCTGAAACCCTGGGTTTTCAGGACTCTGGCATAAATAAACTAGGCAGCAGGCTCGTGGCTGTTTTCCTGCCCTTGGTTGTATGCTGTTCTCCACATCTGCTCTACTTGTCTTGTGCCAACGGAGAGCTCTGGTTATTTCTCATATTCTTCACTCTCCTTCCCCTCCCCCATCCCCATCTTTGGCACTTTCTGAATTCTTCCTGACTTTTCTGTAAGGGTTGTCACTTGAAGCACCTTACAGTGCTTATCAAACTTCCGTATTCATCAAGTCTCCAGGTGACCACAGCTCTTTCCCAATCTCAGCTTCCACCGTCTCTCTATCTGCGCACTGCTTTTGTTTGTGTTTCCATCTCTGTGGGATATTCTCATCCTGTCCCTTCTTTAATAATTCTATTATTAATACTCTCAGGATGAAACCATACCAAGCTATGCAATGAACACATGCTTTCAAACAAATAGCCAGAGATTCCTTCTTGTTACGAGTTACTACAAGTGGGTGGGGCCTTTATATGAGATAAGAAGACCGTTGTGTTCTACTATTATTTCCTTCTTTGTAAGCATCTGTTTATAACCTTGTCTTCTGAACTGGCAAGTCACAATTCTGAGAGAAGAATTAAACAAGTGATTGTGGAACGCAGATGAAAAGGTTTCATAATTTAAAATAAAGAAAACCTGACTTTCCTACCTCTTGAATGTTTTCTTCTTTTAAGATTTCTCTGGCTACATGGAAAACCTATGGCCCTAGAGTGCTGCTCAACTCCCAGATGTGGTTGTCCATCTTGGCCACATGTTAGGATGAGATTCATGTGTAGATCATTTCTCTCCTCATTCCTCCCTGCCCAAGTTTCTATATTCTAAGAGAAAAAAATGGGAATGAGGATGGGGAAGTGGTGGGCTACAGCATGTTTCAGGAAAACCCCCAGTCTGAGCGATTAGAAGAATATCATAAAAAACACATAGTAAAATATGGCCTCTCCCAATCTCTTGGACTGCAAACTGAAGCATGTGGTATTGGCTTATGACTGTGCTCATTCATCTCTCTGTTGCTGTTGCATTGAAACTAAAAATGTTAGGGCACATTTTTGTTACTATTGCTATTTATCCTTCTTACTTTTATTAAGAAGATGAACCAATCTAAATAGAAACACTAGTTGAGAAGCAGATGTTTTGGGCCATGAGTCCCAAAAAACTGCATCTTTGTTTTATGTAATTCAGCACTTTGGGGCAAGTAGTGTGGTGGGGTTTTTTGTTTTGTTTTTTTTTTTTTGGGGGGGGGGTGATAGGAAATAGGTATCAGGAGGTAGTAGAGAGGTTGTTATTAGTAAGTGCAAAGATGGCTTGTGCAATCCTTGCTCCAGAAGTATTACAAAAGAAGGTAAATCCAGGCTGATATACCGTGCTCTGCGCATGGAGCAGAGCTGCTTTACTGGTCACCTGCATCTTCCAAACAATAAAGGAAGGAGAGATCTGAGAAGGGCTGAGTCTTCTTACACTCTGCTTCAAAAAAAGTTACAGACCTGAAGCATGTTCATCCTTTGAAGTACTTCAGAAAATAGTAACTATATTAGAAATCTGTAATAGAAAACTTAAAAAAAAAAATTGAAAAATTTGTTTCCCTCTCCTAGGGCAGATAGGAAAGACTTCCCAGAGTCTGACTATTTAATTTATTCACTTTCTGTTAAAAGTTAAGTTTTAAATATTTTTGTAGTTGCTGAATTAAAGCTGCTAATAGCCATTCACTGTTGGCAAATTTAAATTACTACTGCTTATGGTCATAAATAAAGCGAAATGACCATTGCCATCTCCTGTTGTGATTCTGTTATCCTTGTGAAAAGTAATCATTAGCACAATAAATCTGTGCAATCTAATTCATGAATGACCCATGGCACAGCGTCATAAAATCAAAAGATCTCAAAGTTTATTTCTCCATCACAATTTTTTCCAACTGCACATGATTTCAGGAGATGATTTCTAAATTAAAAATTTATAAATTAAAAGAGCATTCACCGTGCTATCTCAGAAATAGTCTATACAACTAGGTATATTTTTTTCTCAGAAACATTAACATTTATGAAATTTATATTTTCCATTTATTCATGTAAAGAACAGGATGTTACAGGAAGAATTTTTTCTCACTTACTATACAGTGTATTCTTCTTTTGGAAATGTTTGGTGAGATGTCTTGAGAAAGGAGTACTGTGATGAAACAATAAAGCAGATGGATACTTTTCAGGAAGGGAGAGAGGATATTCTACTTTTCAATAAAAGTTGATGTTAGACTTACTGCCTTACTGGCTAAAGAGTTAAATTTGAACAATAGTGGTTTTTTTTTGTTGCTAAGAAGTTCTGTTTTCTTCTCTAATTTAAAAACGTGAAGAGATCAGCAGGGTTTTAGTAGAACCGGTCAGTGGTTTATTGTTTTTAATAAAAAAAGCAGTTTTAATTCTCAGAATGTTAATTCCTATATATAGCAACACCATTATAATGAAATATTTACAATATTTTCTTTTTTCCCCTGTCAATCAGTTAAAGAGAAGGGAAAAACTAAAAATAAAAAAATGCATTATTTTCTTTATTTAGTAAAATATTTTTGTTGAAAAACACTTTCCAGTGGTTCTGCTTTGAATGTTCCTAAACTCTAAGTAAAACATTTTTATTAGCTAATTATTCCCAAGCAAATATGCACACACTTAGGATTAAAACTTGGCACTTTCAAATTCTTTTACACCTTTAGTTTTATTACTGTATTCCAGCGCTATTGGAATCACATATACTGTTAATTCAGAAATGAAAAGAAAACATTCATTTCTATATTAAGTCCTTAAAAATCTACATAGCTTTTTAGTGATGGGCAAAACGGGAAATATCTGCTTTAATAATAATGATATAAATCAACTGTTGCAATCCTAATATTTAGAAAGAGCTGCAGTACCACCAAAATTGTTCAAAATTGATTGATAGTATTTCAATTTCCATAAGCTTTTAGCCTGCTGTTGTCTTTGCTTTTACTAGTTTGGATACATTCATTTTCAGCTGGTTTAAATTGGATACTTAAATTAATGCATTGTCAATTTGGTCTTATGGCAGAATAAAATTAAAGTAGGAAACATAGATGTGGCTTAATGATAATATAGTTTTAAAGATGCTCCTATATGCCAAAAATACACATTGTCACTAGCCAAGTAAACTTAATGACACTCACAAAATAGTATTGGTGAAGGCTATTAAAAAGATGTTCTCTTTAAAAGTTAAATTGTTGTTCAAAAAGAAATTATATTATTGAATTTAACTGGCTGAATGCACACCTATTACTTTTGCAAGTACTTTAGATAAGGCAAACACAAAACCAAAACATAATAGTACCAATTAGTATTGCCACATGCTCAAGCACTTGTTTCCTTGATATTCAAGTTTAATGTTCTTGGGATAAAAACTGAAAAATCCTAGAACACCAATATAGTGTTTAAACATTACTTTAATTTAACTGGAAGGAAATCAATAGACAAGCAGCAAGAAGCCCAAATTTTAAAGCGTCACATTTTTATCTCCAGTATGCATTGCAGTGTTTTGCAATAGCCTATCTGATGACCTCTTGCTCATGCCAAGTGTCTCTGTGCACAGCCACTGGTAGCCACGCTTAGGTATCAGCGTGTCAGATCTCACTGCTTGTCTGGTCTGAACTATTGCTCTTCATTACTGAGTTGCTACCTCACAATGAACCATTGAAGTACACAGTAAGGTGGAAGGGTTTTTGCAAGAAGTCACATCCTTCTTTTAAAATCTCAGTGGGCTATGGACAGCACACAACAAGAGCCATTTGGATTTTATACTAGTTTTTCAGTATGGGCTTTCCAAATTTTTTCTTTAGCAGCATTATGGAGCTATTCACATGTATGATGATTATGAGACTTTAGGTTGCTATTCAACTTCTCAACTAAAGGGTTGCTATTCACCTTTTTTTGAGTTCTAGACCATTTGTAGTAGAAAACTTGACATGCTTATTCCTTGATGTTCGAGAGCATAAGCACTGCCTATGTCTATTGTATGTACGGGTCACGTTGTGCTTGTTTGTGCCAACAGAGAGAAAACTGCCCACCTAGCTGAACTCAGTGACAGCAAAGCTGTTAAGAGCGTGGTGCCAAAGCCCTGGAGTAGGAGGGACAAAACCAGCTGAGGTCTTGGCACTTCCTCTGGTCTGGTTGTGCCTCAATGCACAAACTTGACAAGGGCTGAAGGTGTGTGTCCTTTTGCATACATCTCAGGGGTAGGCAACCTGACATCACCTTTTCAAACCCAGTCCCAGTTTTGCTAACAGCTGTACAAAAGTATTAGAAAATCTAACCCAAAGAGTTTGAACTTCTATTTTCAAACACAGCTCTCAATTACTCCATTCCTGGAGTGTCCTGCATGAGAGCTGTTAAAAGGCTTTAGGGGTTAGGGGATGGGTTGAGTGACTTCTTCGCACTTTTGGAGAGAACATACTTTGGAGCCGCAGTTTTGGCATCAGCAGTGCAATAAAGACCTTGTGTTGTCTTGGATCAATAAGTCTGTGGACAAAACAAAACCCTGGAAGCAAGCTTTCACATAGCATCTCAATACCCACCTCTCCTTATTAACACAGAGAGAAACATACTCCCTAACTCCTGTGGCATATTTTTGCTTAGTAACTCAGCTACACATCTTGTAATTTTTCTTTTCCTGTTTAGGGTTTAGAGCTGACAATGTACTGTCTCTGTAGTTTGAAAGCCATTTATGTTCGAATGCCACAGTGCACTATGCAGTCTTTCAAATTCAAATCTGCTTGACTTAATTCATTTAACTACAGAGAATCGTCTTCCTCTGGAGATTAGTGGAAGAGGTCACTTCTTTCACATCAGACGTTTTAATCATTGTGATCGAGATTGTCTCCAGTGCTTGCTGCTGAGAAAGTGTCATTTTCCTATCTTTAAGTCTTTGTTACTTTATGAGGATCATACTGCCGCCGACTTTTTATTGCTAAGTTTTTGGTGATTTTTTTTACATCTCAGAGAAAATCACTTGGTTGGGGGGGAGAAGGGGGAAACTGGGAGGGTGGTGTTCTTCACACAACGTTACATACATGCAGTTACTTCCACACACTGAATTAGAGAAGCTATACTACAATACCTAAAAAGAAAAGATATATGTTTCTAAATGTAGTGAAGTTGGAGTAATTTTCTTGTCATTTTGAAATTGTAGACAAATCAGTTTAAACCTTTTCTACCAACTGAGGCAGAAAAAAACCATAAATTTTGAATGAACTACTGATGTGATATGAATAACAAGAATCAGTGCTGCTGGAAGACATATCTCTTACTATAGATATTGAAAGTCTTAATACAAAGTTGAAAAATTATAATGTTCTTCAATTTTATTTTTTATTTCTTATTTTCCTATGAGAAAAATATTTTTAACATTAGGTGTACTTATAGTGCTATATCAATATTGCATATGAACATGAAAACAAATATTTAATCATGTATGATGTCCAAACCACATATAAAACTTTTAATTGTATTTGTTCAACACAGATACATTCACAGCAGAACAAGCATGTGTTGGTCTACAAAGATGACAAGTGGGATCCTATTTTATTACAAAATTAAAGTGGGTCTATTTGAAGCACTATGCTAGAGTCCTGTAATAGCATGAGCTGACATTTCTAAATGGCACAATCTATGTGGTTTCCGGTAGCATTGTAGTAACATTAGTCAGATCTGGAAGAAGCAGAATAATTACCATGGGCATTGTTCTATATTATGTGTCTTCCGGTCCCGGAGCTTGTTGGTTTGATGGAAGTCCAGGGATCTGCGCTGTACTGCAACTCGTGATGTGGGCAGGCCCCAGAAAGATCTGGCTTATTTTTTCTAGCAAAATGGAGGTCAAGAAAGCTATGGTTGCTTGCTATTAATATATGAAGGAGATAAATGCCAAAGAAGGGAAAAAAAACCCCAAAACTCTTCAAACTAAAGGACAATGTTGGCACAAGAACAAACTTGTTTAAATATCCCTAAGTGAAATTAGGCTCAAAATCAGAACAGGGTTTCCAGCCAGAAGTAAGGTCCAGAATAGCTTTCCAACAGCTATAAGTAAGCATAGAGAATATTAACTAGTGTTAAGATGGAGTGCAATCTATTTATGAAAGAAATGGTTTTATGCAGTTACCTGAAACAGCAGGAAGGGGATAATCTCTAGACAACTTCCCCAGTTCTCATATCACCTCCCCCCTGTCCTCTCCCAAATGGCAGGTTGAGACATTAAACCACATTCACCAAACCTTTAGCATCTAACAGAATCTGGTCCATGTAGCTCATTGCACTGTCAGTGGAAAGAAGTGGTGATGTGCAGAATTTTGACACAGTCACTAAAAATTTGAATTTTCTTGAATAAGTACTATTTATCTTTGCTTTTGATCTAGAAAGCATAGCAAGATTACATGTTTAAATTAAGTACCTAAATTCAGTAAGATTAAGGTTGGCTGTTACCATCTTTTGTCAGACTAACCATTATTATCACATTTCTGATTGTTTTTTCCAGCTCTTAGTTATTTCCTATATACTTTCAGATTACACAGAAGAGTTAAGAGTTTGTCATGGCTTCAAGCCTTACTGCAATAAAAAGACTCTTTAATAACTAAATAATGGTAACAAACACAGTGGATTTTTAGTCATTAAAGAAAGTGGTATTTAACCAGCAAATAATGGTTTCTTCTTTTTTTTTTTTTTTTAAGCTCATATCTTTTTCCTCATGTGATGCCCTGTGGAATAAGTTAAAACCAATATTTAAGAAGATGTCAATATAATCCTATTTCAATAATAAACACAAAAGACAACTTTCATGAAGCCTAAGTAGTCCTTAGAGTACAGCACACAGTACTGAAAGCATGACAAACATTTTAGCATAGTTATATAACCATAGCTGAAAAAAGAATCTTTAGGCCCAAAGAATCTGATGCAGCAGCAATTACCTTTGTAAGACTATAGCTGATTCTGCCCAAACTCAAAGCAAGACTTTGCAACCTGGGTCAGATAGATAGGAAATAAATAATGCTAGAAGAACTGTTGGATAAGGAAACATTTCTGACTGTGAACGTTTAGTCACCAATTACATTTTTAAGAGGAAAAATTTAAGCCAGCATAACATTAAATTTCATAAAAGATAAACCCCAGTTCAAAGATTGGCACAGTGGCTACTTCAGCTAGAAACTGATGGCAAGAAGACTACTAATCATAAGCAGATGCCAAATTATGGGTTAAGGTGTTATTGCATTTCTCTATATGCTTTAATGATGAAAAAAGATACAATTTTCCTAAGCCTGTTTACCATTGAAGCAACTATTTATCACAATGAGTCAGCAATGAGTTAACATTTGCCAGACTCATGTGCACAGTGGCATTACCTGGTGTCCCTCTGCAGTCTGCGTTCCTCTGTAAAAATACGACTCAAAAAGGCTCCAACTTCTCTGGTCAGTGGCCCCTGAGGAGGAGAGTCACAAAATCCTCCCCACTAAAACTCTGAGCAGCAGTAAAGCCACTTCTCAGCTTTGCTGCGTTTCAGTTCTTTCTGTGAGGGATTTCCTAGTGCTGCAGGATTTGGCTGCAGTGTTTGCCTTTGCTGTGCAGTACTCCCACTGAAGCCACTCTGAATTTGTCGTACAATACCATGAAGGCTTGTTTCCTAATTCAAAACACAGAGCTACATTTGCTTTTGAGTCGCCACACTACTCATCCCAGCTACTCCGGGACACTGATACCACCGTGGAAAGACCACTCTGGGAGTAGAGTGGCACTGCTGAGGTATTTACAGCAGCCGAGGAGCCGGGGTATATGCAGATCTGTATTTCCATAGATCTGGCTCGTGATCAGATATGATCAGATACCGTGTCTTAGACTTTTTAAACTGCTCTAAGAAGAATGCAAATGATAGTCTGACCCTGCCCAGAATCGGGCCCATGGGGTTATGTCTCAAGTGGGAAAACATACTTGGACTTCACATCACACACTCTGAGTTTCTTGCTAATCTCTTTAATCATAATAATACAGTATTATCTGGCCATGCTCCAGTAACATTGGTAATAGCTATAGGTGAAGATTTCCCTAGCCTCCCCCAAGAGAGAGACTCGTTTCCTTATTGCTGCAGAATGAAAAGTTTATAAAACCTCTGGGAGAAAAAAAAAAGTCTTGTTTTATCCAAATGAATCTTCCATCTGAATGAACATACGGTACACTTTTAAAACAATAATTAGCGTACCATCAAGCAGGAAGAAAAGAACAGGCTCAGAGTATCAATGCTTTAAGAAACAGAAAAAAACACATCTTGGAACTGACTTTGCAGGTCTCCAAAATATGAAATATAATTAGCCGGTGAGAATTTGAGCTTAATATATTATTAAACCTTGAAGCTGAAAATTAATTATTGCTATCAAGATTAATTTGAATCTAGGGGAAAAAGAAGGTGAGCTATAATCTAACAAATTCAAATAAATGTGCTCTTCTTCATATACTTTTGGAAATCGCTGTGAAGGATTTCTTACCTTCATTACCTGTGCAGGTCAAATACATTGGTAGCTATTCAAACATATGAGGTTTTTTGAGAAAAATAACTGTATTGGCATGTTTGATATGATCTTATTATAAAAAAGAACATGTTGTAGGGTCACAGAATAATAAACTGAGGCACTAAAATGTTCATTGAATTTCCTGCTCTTACAAATCAAATCCAAGGTGGCAGAAGATATCTACATATCTCTCATCATTGTAAAATCCTGTTTTCAAGGAAACTGAGCCTAGAGGGTGTACCTTGCCTTCTACCACTGCAAGGCAGAAGACCAAATTCTTCCAGGACTCATTATTTACAGTGGCTGCTAGCTTTGGGATACAATTTACAAGCTTTGCCTTATATTCCTTTTACATTTGTCTCCCTCTGTCACCTAATAACATGGGTTAACTAATCTAATTTTTCATATAAATTCTTTCTGAAGATACAGAGTATTTACAGAAGTATAAAAAACTCGCAGATATTCATATAAATTTTTAGCAAAATTTAGCCTTTGTATTCTGGTTTTTAATCTGCACACATCAGCTAGAAAAGTGTACAGGAATATTTTTAGCTTCATTATGCAAATATAATACTGAACCAAAAGTATATGTTCATAGTCATACAGCCATTTTTGTAGGGGCTGGGAAGCCAGGGTGCCTCATTCCTCTTCAACTGCCCTACTCACCCCTCTGTATCAAAGGAACAGCAAACCATCCTAGATAATCTTTTTTGTACTCTTTTTTCTAAAATGTCCACTCAAATTATTTTAATTTTATGACACTATATTTCTTCCAAATTTTTACAGTCCCACCATTGGAAAGACATAAGATTTAAATTAGGCATCCTCTCATTCTTCTTACTTTCATCTTCCATATTACCTTTGGGGCAGGAAAGAAATACAATCAGTTTCCATGAGTGATCCCTTTAGCTTTAAGAGTATTTAAGATGGCATGTACTAAAGCTAGCTGGAAGACAAGATCTTGGGATTAAAAAGCCAACCTTTTATGTCCAGGCATTGATTATGAGCCACACTCAAAGCCACTTCTGTAATTACAGCTGTATTTGAATATCTGAGTCTAGGATGAACACAGTCTTTAGATATCTTAAGGTATCTATATGAGACAAAAAGATCAGAAAGTCTACATGTTTGAGCTTTTATAGTGGATAAGCCCTTACCGATCTCTTTTAAAAGAAGGGGGAAAAAAGTGTTCCTAATTTAGCATGGAAAATGAAATGGTCGTGGGCATGCGCTGTTTGTTATTTATCAAATCTTTAAGATCTTGTCTAGACTACACTGTTCATTAGAGATTACCGGGCCACTGAGCATAATGGTAAATATTCCGTGAAAAAATCTAAGTTATTTCTAGGTTAACATTATGTTTCATTATGTTATGGAGGGAATAGAGCATCAAACAACATGACAATGAGTTCAATTTAGGAAGTGGAGCAAATGATGGATAGGCTGTGTCAGCAAAAGATTTGCATGCATTCCCACCCAAACACACACACACAATTAACGGAGACATGCCTGAATTAGCACTCCAGTGAGTTAAGCCAAGGGAACTGCCAGACCCCCTCCAGGCTTGGACGCCCTCCAACCAGTTTCCGTGTCGGGCTCTTGGGTGATGAGAGAACAACACCCCCCAACATCTGCCTGTGGGCAAGAGCTACAAGACGTCCATTGAGAAAGGTTAAGAGAAGAAATCTCTGCATATTTCACAGCTGAGACTTATCAAAGACTCTGTTACTCCCTTGCAGAGCACTGATCCCAGGTAGCTTTTTGACATCAGTCTTCCAGCACTGCTGCCTTGTTTCTCCCTACACTTGAGAACACGGATTATGGCTTTCCTTACAGGGGAACCCTTACTGGTCACATGGAATAACCTTGTCAGGGGAACCACACCTGAATTTCTTGAAAGCTTCAGAGATCTTTTGTTGAACATTCACTTTTCTTTCTCTTTGCTGCCGTTGCGATAAAGAAAACCAAGTAATGGACAAGCAAAAAGACAGCAGATACTAAGCATCTGGTCACCTATCATAGGTCATTGTTCATTCAGTAATCTGATCGCAGCTCTTCATTCCACTATTCTTCCTCTAACACCATACTTGCTGGAATTTCTCGTAGGGAGGTAAAGACCATGGGGAAAAGAGTCTCAATCAAATCCATTTGCTGTGTTCCTTCAGAGAGGCTTTTATCTCATTTGCACCCAATTCTAATTTAGCATGGACCCAGAACTTTAATGACTAATTAATTGCTTTTTCTGAACAGACATTTATTTACATTAACAGGCTTGTACTGTGTGAACTACAGACTTTTATGGCGCAAGCTATTATCGTACCTGCAGGATGCTGAAAGGGAGATCCCACATTGCTAATGTGCGTTTGTTGGCAAGGCAGAAATAGACAACTTTCATGATAGCCACAATAAATTTTAGTTCCCTGATGCACTGCGATACAAGGTGAAGGGCGGACAGTTCTACATTCTCTGCAAGGGTGGTGTACCCAGATATGGAAATGGAAGTCAAAATCAAGCTTACAGCTGCACAGCACAGACCAAAGTATCTGCTGCAGAATCTCTCTTGAGCATTGATTGAATCCCAACAAAATTTAAGCATTTAATAAGGTGCTTAAATTAGGAATGCAATCCTATAAGGGTACATTATGGTAAGAGAAAGACCTTACTGGAGGCTTGTATATATATGGGTAGGTTTTAATTGCTTTGATTTAGCAGCAGAGGAGGCATAAAGTGACTACACTCTTCATTTAGGTGTGTCTTTTAAGAACGTAATGTGAGTGGGATGAATTTGGACCTGGGTTTACAGCATATCTAGGTAAGAGCTTCAGGTGTTCTTTATGTTTTGGTTATTTTCTTACTAGACTGGAAAAAGATTTCTTTCCCATGAAGCTGAGTGTTCGGTATGGTGGAATATTTTGGCTTTCACTATTTAAAATTTTATAGTTTTGTATGGAAAACAATAGTAATGTTAAAAATCATACGCAGACTGTAGTTATAGCGTCTTGCTCATAATAGTTAATTCTAAGACACACTAATTTATCCAATAGATCTTTGCTATGGGACAGTCCCTGGCAGAAGGCTTAATTAAGAAGAAGGGGAAATCTTATTGCAAACTCAGTCTCATGCTTTTGTAAGATCAGAATTTACAGGTTGGTAAAACATCACAACTACAGTCTGAATAAGTGTAAAAATGAACGTTATCTTCTGTTCAGTGTTTCCGCTCCTTTGAAATCCAATAGCTGATTGATGGCTTTTTTTTTCCTTTTTTTTTTTATGACACAAATTAATTCTATTTGACCATACACAAAACTGGAAAAGACAAAACTAAAATGGTATTATTCTAAGTCCACTAGCAAGGGTTGTGAGTGTAAATAGGTTGAAACTCCATTACTTCAGCTTCCTCCAGACCTTTTGGAATCCTTGGTAATATTTTTATAGACTGCTATAACAACTGAATCATACACCACCTTAAAATTATTATTCTTAAGCTGTACTGGTGTCCCTGTTTTTTTGCATCAAGCAACAGATTTTCCACTGCCAAAGGTTTATTGGCAAGATAATTATGGGAGATACAGAATTCTATGTGCAAATAGTAAATCAAGAGAGTGCTCATTTACTTGGCACATTTCCATAATGCCAGAGAAAATTCTCATTTGAACTGTTTGAGACTTCAGATCATGAAATGAGTGACATTGAAAATACCCGTGGCAAATGCGTATTGACAGTACTCTGAAACACATTCAAACATATATTTGTGGAAAAAAATGAAGTACATCAAAGGAAATGTATTAGA
Source organism: Anarhynchus alexandrinus (assembly GCA_008711295.1). Taxonomy (NCBI): domain Eukaryota; kingdom Metazoa; phylum Chordata; class Aves; order Charadriiformes; family Charadriidae; genus Anarhynchus; species Anarhynchus alexandrinus. The sequence continues at coordinate 3,034,411 of VUYV01000111.1, read as the reverse complement.
CATTTCTACAGTACTCTACACCATCTTTCATGCTGAATAAGACCATCTCCTGTTTTTACCATTACTGCAGAGGCGTTTTTGGTGGGTTAGAGAGGTATTTTCCTCTGCTGTTTGCACACAAGAGTCTCATGGCAGAAACATGCGTGTGAAGTAACTTCTGACCATTAACCACGTCGCTGGTACTATTGTGTCTATGCTGTCAGCCTGTTCAGTGAAGAAAAAGGTAGTGATGATGTTATTTGTTTGTAAATGAGCTGTGCAGTTTTCTTCAGATTTTGACTTCAAAACTGAAGTGTAAATGTTAGGCATACTTGTTTTAAAAGTTTGGCTCCCCGTTGTTCATTCCCATACACATATGTGTCTGTATTTTGAGCAGTACCATGAGGATAAGGAGCAGTGAATAGTCACAATGTCCCAAGGGACCATAAGGTATATTTCTCCTCACAGTCTTTTACAGACTTCCTCTTTTGACTGCATGACAGTGACTGAAGAAAAAGTCATTTCTGGTACTTCCATAAAAGTTTCAGTATATTTCTCTCAGAGACAATTATCTCTGCTTCTCGTAACTGAAGGAGGGTCTCTACCTTCAGCTCTTCTTTCAGGATCTCACTTTCCTTTGTCAAATTGTTCTATGTGTTCAACAGCAACTCAACAGCAGCATTAATGTTTCCAAGAACTGGCATTTTTAATAGGGATAGCTCCAATTTTAGGGTGTGGGTTTTTGTTTTGTTTTTTTTTTCATTCCTCACTACTGTGCAGAGGAATTATACAGAAATACAAAATCATGCTAAGAAAGTGGAAAGACCAGTGAACTATTCTGACCAGAAAGATGTGTAGTTAAACTGAGCCAGAAAATATGTTCCTCCCAAGAGAAAAATGTTGAGTTATTGGAGAAAAGTTCAGTGTGTGGATTCTCAGATGTCATTTTAGGGCCTTGGAGTTACGGAAGAATAGATGCCTCCTTATCTTTTACCCTCTGTAGACCAGGCTTGAAAGTCACTCTGTGCTGTCCATTGTGAGTTGTGTTCTCCCCTTTGGAAAGGTGAAGCAGTGGGTTCAGAGATCGCATAGCCACAGTGTGTCAGATGAGGAGGGAGTCCAATAAGGGAATGTCATACATAGAAGCGTGGGAGAACAAGGCACCAGAGTTATAAAACGTTTCAGGAGTTTTGGTTTTTTGGTTTTGAGAAGTTTTTAGAAGACGGAATGGGATTAATTTTATCGAATGCATATATAAGCAGAGTAATTCTACATCTGAGACAGCCATATGCTGCCTTTAATTGAATAATGGAGAAAAACAGGTATTTCTCGAGTGTAGTTCATCTCTTTCTATAGTAGTTGTCTAAAATTTATTAAAAAGGAAGCCAAAGGTAATTAGCTTTGGTGAACGTGTCTATGCTACAAACTTCTAAAGCTAAGTGAGACAAATCCCACCTTACATTTTTGGAAACTTTGTTTTCCTAAGTTTTTCAAGGAAAAAGAGAGTTTTCAAAAATACATTTCATTTTAGTCAAAATCTTAATTTCAATCAAAAAAAGTTTTGTTGGAGAACTGTGGACCAGCTCTAAATATCACATGAAATCTATAATAAAAGACTGTTTAATATATGTTTTTGGGTTTTGATTCATTGATCTTGGAACAGAAAGAAAGTAACTTTAAAATGTATCAACTCAGAGCCAATATAATTAAGTTGTAATAAGAACTTTTTTGGACAACGAAGTCAGCAGACTTCTTCATAGACAACAAACATTTGGAGCTACCCTGTGGCATAAGAATTTGGTATTTTTTATATTTATTTATTTTTATTTTTTTTAATTTATTTTTTATAGTCACAGACAAGATGAGAGTTGTGCTTTGTAATTGATCAAAGCCTGCTGAAGACAGGAAACTACCTCTTTTTTGTGGCTTTGGGATGGTATGTATATGGTACTTGTATATGATATCTATATAGTGCTTTTAAGATATAACCCACTATGTACACATCAAAAATTTTAACTTCCTTTTGTACCTCTTTCACATGCCAGGAGTCCTTCCATAATGCAAAATAGTGCTGTTATTAATACTGGAAAATTATAACTACTATACTACTTTTCTTTAGATCATTCTGAATACTAGAAGTGTGATAATAATTACAAATACAACTTCACTACGTTGGCCAAAGTTCAATGTTAACAATATTATATAGAAAATGTTCCATTAAAACCAGTTTGTATCTTTTTTCTTTTTTTTTTCTTGAATTGGTATATAGAAAAATGCCATTTTATACAGCTTGACTTACCTTTGTAAAAGTTTAATGCACATAAAGGGGCAATTGGCCTGTTTCTATTGATCATCATTTACAAGATATAAAACCTGGCAATAATCTGATTAACCCAGATTACCAGAAAGGCTTTTAAAAATGTTTTTTATGAATATTGTTTTTCCACAATAAGGATATATTTAAAACAACATTCTGCTTTAGGGCTGTGAATTACACTGAAAAACAGATTCCTGCCATTAAGAGAGTTATTCCAGTTTGGTGCACTTCATTGCTCCAGCATTCATTATCAATCCATATTTACTGTCAGGAGGTTAGCCAATATAATCATCTTATGTGTGGATGTGTTCTTCAATTCTAAATTGGAGGTAGACTTTTGATAGCTTCTTCCAGGTTACCTGTAGGATTGCAAAAATAATAATAGGCAGGATTAAAATAACATAATATATAGCATAATATTCAAGGGGAAAAATAGTTTATTTTTATTCAGGTTTTTGACGATGATTCAAAGAGCAAAAGGAAGTGCAATTAAACTAAAATTAAGGTTGCACATTAGAGAAGTGAGGTCCAGAGGACATAAAGATTTCAAAATGTAATGCTGAAACCCCCATGTCAGTTACTGAACAGACTGGAGGGAGCACCAGAAAATGTAGCCATAGTGCTGAACTGCTGAGTGTAAAAATCCCATATGTTTAACAGAACATTTTTACATTGAAACTCCATGGATCCATTGTTTTGGGAGATATTGTGGTTGTTGATTGATATCCTCTGAGAGAAGATATCCCATATTATGGAGGTGTTGCATGTGCAGCACAATGTTATCGGATATAAACACTGACTGTGAAGCCACCTCGATGCCACTTACTGTGTCTCAGTTCTCTGCCCCTGGACAGACCAAACTGCAAATGTTCCAGTTCACTATTCACAAAGGACAGTCTTTCTGCAAAGCTGTGGTGGTTGCTTATGGTCCTTTTGTGTTTTGCTGTGTAGATTTTCTACAAATCCTCTTGAACACTAAAAATAGTTTACCACACTTTTTTAAAAAATTGGAGCTAAATTAAATGGTGTGTAGTTTCCCACTGTGATCATGTTTTTTTTCTCTCTAGATAATGGTAGTACACTGGCTATTTGCAGGTATAAGGGCCCTTTCTACCACTCAGTGAGCTTTTAAAACTGTCACCTAATGTCAGAGATTCTGCAATTTCAGTTCTTACCTCATGCTGTTGCTATTCAGTCCTGTTCTGCAAAGATTTTAAAAGGGTATAACCTTAACATCTTTGTTATTATCTTCATAATATGCATATGCTTGCATTTATAAAACAGTATTTCTATTTGCCGTTTTGGTGAAACTTTTCCTATTGATTTAAAATAAGACTTCAACTTAATTCCCATTGAAGTAAATGTCAAAAAATTTATTAACAGTGCAGAAGTGGAACCCTAAATACCTCCCTACTTCATAAGCTGCAGAAAGGCTGCCCTTGTAGCCTGGACTAAAATCTTGTGATTCAATTAATCTCTTCTTCAATGTCTGCTGCCTTAAATCATCTTAATTTCCTTTATAGTCAGTAGAGAGGTATAGGCATAGATATCTCACTCTTAGCAATGACCTAATTTAGACACTGTTTCAGAAGAATGAATTTGACTCGCGAAGTGTCAGGCTCCTGCTTCGGTATCCATTCACTGGGGCAATCTGTGAGATTAGATGAGATACAGGTATCAGTGTCATAGACCCTCATAGTCAATTTACTTGTCTAAATAGCTATCTAGTGTCAAATGGAATGTCCCAAGGTATTCACCTGGTCGCCAGTGGTCAGTCCAGAATGGTGCAAATCTCCTTTACTCTGTCAAATATCAGCATTTTACAAATGGCTCAAGTACTCTGGGTTGCCACAGGGGCTCTAGATGGCCTTGTTGGGTAACTGAATCATACTCCTACTCTCACCTCTCTCAGATGAGATAAGTACCTCCTACAGGGTGGGTTTCAGCTCCATGTTAAGATATCTGTCTGCATGTAGATGCCTATGGGTGAAGTAGTCTAAATTGCAACCATCAGCTGGGATAAAGTTGATATAACACTACAAAGGCGGGAAGTGGGGGTTCAGCTCACCTTGAAGTAGGCATTTGGGCTCAAATCAATAGCTTCAGAATACACATTTAGAGCAAGTTGAGATTCTTCAGGGACTCTTGCTTGACCTTCAGAAGCTGGTCCAGAAATGCCTGGTCACTTTCAGGTCCTGTGCCCCACATGCCATCCTTGTGCAGGTGTACTGGATAGTCTATCAAGTCCACGCTATTCTCACTGGAAGACAATGTAGCAAAGCTGCTCTTCTGTGAATACTTTTCCTGGAAGAAAACAACTGAATTCTACTCTAATTTGTGTGCTCAAAATTAGTTCTGATACCAACTTTTTATTTCTGATGCCTATGCTTTGTCATTTAATGGCCTGCCCATTTACTTTATCTTTTCTTCCTTTTCATATGTTTTTGTCTTTGTTTATATTACTCTGCTCAGTGCAGTCAGATTAATGCAGGATTTTTGAATGTTTTTAGTTTGTTTTCTAGCTGAGCTATATTTCATTCTTCAGGCAGATTTTTTGTTACCCTCAGAAGTGGGGTCTCAAACAGCAGACAACGCCGGATTTTTGTCCATGTTTTGTCCATGTCCATGTCCATATTTATCTGCAGCCTCTAATTTATTGCAACTTGCTGGTCTTCAAAACAAAGTACCAGCCTCAGCAGCAATGCTGTTTTATCTTGTGGGGCACCTTTCCTAGTCATGTTATGAGCATGAGGTGACTGAGGTGTAGTCACCTGGTTCAGTAACACCACAATCACAGCCTAAATTTTGTCAGTGGGTATGTCCCTGTCACCTGTAGTTTTACATCATTATAGTGTTTTTGTTAGAACTGAAGTATAAACTACATGAAAAGAAGGCATGGCCCTACCAAGATGAAAAAAATACACCAATACAGCAAGATTCCTGCTCTGATTCTTTTCTCACGCTATTGCAAAACAGGTTTCACATCAGTATCACCTCACCGTAAAGTTAGAATCAAGCCTTATAACTCCTTTTTCAAAAATGACTGATCACGTATGACCTTACCTGGTACCAGGTCATTGATTCACAGCTTGGCAGTAGGCAGACATTCGCTGTCAAGCAGAGCTATTCTCAGCTGACTCTGAATCAACATATTGCCTCCATCATACTAAATTGCTTGCAAATCTCCAAACAGACTTGTAGGGGAAAAAAATTTCTAAAGCTTGTTGAAAATCAACTAGGACAACTAGCACTAAACAGAAAGCTTTGGATTGATGCACAGTTTGTTTTCTGACTGAAGTTTCTCCAGAACAGTGTGTTCCCCACTGTGCAAATTTATTACTCGCAGCCTTTGGGATTTGTTTGTTTCCCTTGCAGTTTCTGCTGCTGGCTCTACTTCGGCTATGCCATCTGTTGTTCTTCTTTCCTCTTTCTTAGTGTTTCTTTTTCTCTGTGTCCTCCATTCCAAGCTACATTAACTGCTGTGTGTCTTAACGGGTATTTGGGATCTTTTAGCTGGACTGTGCTACGCTGTCAACCACCAATGCTGGGGAACCCTGAGTTCCTTCTCACATCCTCCCAAAAGTATGAAACTACTTTAAAATATAAATTACTTTTAGCCTTCCAGAAGGTTTCTTCATCTACACTTGGTTCTTGCACCTCTATTGCAAAATGTGCATATATTTCTTCTTTCTCCCCCAAGGTCAAATTTTCCTATCTCAATATTGATAACTCCTGCAAAAGAAGGAGTCTTGTCATAGTTCGCATTTTTCTGTAGTCCTTAGTCCCTGAAATAATCTAAATGCAAGGGAATTCTCAGCTTTTCTTTTAAAACATATTTCTGTATCTTTTCTTGAAGAGATATTTTGAAAATCCTGCCACAAATACACCCAGAATGAACACGGGCTAGAAGACTGGAACACTGAATCAAGAACTGACACGCAACTATTTCTTAACTCTCACAGTTTTTAAAGAAATCACATAACTGAATGCTTTTTAAAATATGATAGCTGTTTTTCATCTGTGCGTTCCCCTGCCTCTGTGCTTTGAGGAAAAGAAAAATCTTTCTTGGATAAGTGTTCTTAGGTGTAAACACTGAGGGGAAGTTGGAGTAGGACTGAATGATGTCAATCTTTTGAGTCTGAATTGGCATTGCAATATGCATGTTCTATATTTAGTCTGAAATCGCTTGCTTTCTAAAGCAAGCCACAGTCATTTTAAACATCGTGAGCGCATGGAGTGCTGGAACACTGTGCTAGCTCAGCCACGTGGGTATGTGCATTTCCACTCTATTGTTTGGATTCTTGTGTGTGCTTTGTAGCTTATATCCCCTGCGCACAGCTTTATTTACCTCCATGCGGTAGCTACGGTGACTTCATGAATCATGGTTTAAGTAAGAGGGAGAACCCACAGAGATGCTTTAATAAGGAGACAGCGAATGGAGAAATGCTTATTTTGTACATAGCTACATAATAATAAATTTATGTCACAACTAACTACTCTGTAATTTTATGGAGTATCACATTTGGTTGTTTTCTTGCTCATAGACTATAATTTTATACTGAAACCTCAGTATTTGGCGAGAGAACTCTTAACACAAAAAACCTGGCCCATTCACTCTTCCACTCCTCATAGTGCCACAAATAGCAACTGATAAATTGCAAAAGATTCGCCATGTGGGCAGCAATAGAAGTGATATGAAAGGATATAACATGGACTTTGTGTTATTGCCAGTGTCTTGTACTGTCATGTGGCTTGTTTTTAATGATTGTTTGATTGGCTTTTATTATAGAGGAGGAGGCTGGTGCCCTTAAAATATCATTTTTCAGATGTTACAAAACGTACATGTTGAAATGAGTTCCCTCAGCAGAAGAGGAGGGCAAGTGCATTAATGCAGGTATTAAAAAACTTGATCAGTTTACCAAGCCAAACCAGCTACACCGACTGTATAATGTAATCTGTGCTACACTGTAAATTATAATATTCTACCTTTTGAAAAAGGCAAGCAGTTGATAAAGCCCTCTGAGGAATTCGCCTTCCCTCTGCCTATCCATCTGTCCTACCATCTCTGGCTTTTGGAGAAACAGCTGTCTTTAAACATTATACAGAGTAATTCTATGCCAAAGGAATGCACGCAGCACTGAAGCTCGTATTGTCTTGTGCATCCTAAAGGTGATTAATTTTTTAACAGGTTTTAAGAGATACATTCATTTATTCAATAGGCTGAACAATAAGCATGAACCGTGGAATGTAGATTACTTCCTATTGTTTCAGTTGTTAAGTAGCTGATACATCCCAATGGAAAAGCAAAATATTTATCCCACAGTTTGTGTTAGTGTCACAAAAAATTATATACAACATACATGATGAAGAGATAAAAGTAACATTGCACTCTTTTGGACCAACACAAACAGTGAATAAACTTCAAGGCTCAACAGTTTATTCCAAAGAGAAAATTAATTTTTTGCAAAGTGAAACAACCACCCTGTTACCGTGCTATACCACACAGGGTGTACTATTTACATACTATTATTATTGAATCAGTGTTTTTTAGCTGTGTGGTTTAACGAGTAAGAGGAGCTATGAAATACTGAAGAAAAGAGTAGAAAATTACTCAGAATATGACAAATTCAATCACTTAGATGAGGTTCATCCTGTTTAAGGGTGCAAGCTGGCTGCCTAACTGTAGTCAGTTGGGGCTTTTATACAAAGTCAAGGGTACTTTCCACTACAGCCTTCATCCACCACTAGAGAATAACATGAATCTCCCATAGACCTTGTGTCATATTTGTGAGCCTCATGTAGATGTCTCAGGTACCCTAGGACACCTTAAATACAGAGCTATCTTCAGGCTGTCTTCCCCTCTCCTATGAAGACCGACAGAGAGTTGAGGTTGTTCAGCCTGGAGAAGAGAAGGCTACGGGGAGACCTTCTTGCAGCCTTCCAGTATCTGAAGGACACCTACAAGAAAGCTGGAGAGAGACTTTTTACAAGGGCATGCAGTGATAGATGAGGGGTAATGGCTTCAAACTGGAAGAGGATAGATTTAGATTATGTGTTAGGAAGAAATTTTTCACTCTGAGGGTGGTGAGACACTGGCCCAGGTTGCCCAGAGAAGTTGTGGATGACCCATCCCTGGCAGTGTTCAAGGCCAGGCTGGATGGGGCTTTGAGCAACCTGGTCTAGTGGGAGGTGTCCCTGCCTATGGCATGGGGGCTGGAACTCGATGATCTTCAAGGTCCCTTCCAACATAAACCATTCTATGATTCCATGATTCTATGATTATAAATATGATGACCACAGTGTAGATGTCTGCACTTGACCTAGTCATCCTATTTTACTAGTCATAAAAAAAAAAAAGACAAAAAAAAATTAGGGCATGATTTGTATTACTATGCTGTGTGTGTGGTGAACTGCCTGCTAAAATGCATATTGCTCTTTGCTGTACAAGGAGCTTAGTGCTCAGCTCAGATACAGACTTACGTGTGGTCAGATGAATCCCTGGGTTTTTTACTAATAAATGAAAAGTACCTGTTGAAAATATTAAGGTACTGGCAATCTGGGTCCTCTTCTTGATTAAGAAGGTAACTCAGAGAAACTCTAATCTCAGAAAGCATTAACTTCCTTGTCACTGTTAAGCAGAAGCAGATCAATCCAATTACTAGATTAGTATGAAAAGGTGTGATAACGTCCACTTATATTATTTACTGGGGCCTCACTTCATCCAAGTGGTTAGTGCACTTGGATCCCTGAAGTGCGCTGCTATTCCTTCTGAAAGAAAATTAGCGGGCAGCAGACAAGAGAGTAGTAAATTACCTTAATCTCCTTTTAATTACAAATGTGCAGTTCCTACAGACAGGCTTTGAACTGAGTGGATTTTAATAGTAGAGCAGCACAATCCTGGCTTGCGCGTTAGAAATTAAAAGTTAAAATTCCTCTTGCTTGGGCAAGCCGTGCTGTTTTTTCTCCAGCAAAAAGTCAGATTTCGGTACAGCTTTTCCTCCTTATCTCTTTGTTCAGTGGGACCCTTTCCTGGCAGCTGACAGTATAATCATTCTTACTAATAGAGAAAATTAAATAATATTTTACTTTTGAAGTACTGGTTTTGACTGGGATAGAGTTAAATTTATTCATAGTGGCTGATATGGTGTTATGTTTTGGATTTGTGACCAAAACAGTGTTGATACCACAGAGATGTTTTAGCTATTGCTGAGCAGTGCCAAGGTCTTTTCTGCTTCTCATGCTGCGCCACCAGCGAATAGGCTGGAGGTGCACAAGGAACGGGGAGGGGACAGAGCTGGGACAGCTGACTCCAGCTGACTAAAGGGGTGTTCCATACAATATGACATTGTGCTCAGCAATAAAACTTGGGGGGGTTGGATCTTGGTGGGGGCTGCCATTGCTTGGGAACTAGCTGGGCATCGGTGAATTGGTGGTGAGCAAACGTTTTCTTTTGCATCATTTGTTTTTCTTGAGGTGTGTCCTTCCCTGTTGTCCATTCCATGGCACCCTTGCCTTGTTGTCTATATTTTCCTTCCATTTTTTAAAAATTATTAACTGTCTTTATCTCAACCCATGAGTTTTCTCAATTTTACCCTTCCATTTATTCCCCCCATCCTTCTGGGGGAGAGTGAGCGAGCGGCTGTGTGGGAGCTATCTGCCTACTGGGGTTAAACCATGACACTGATCTTAGGTTATTGGTTGGTTTAAAATAGGCATATTCGCAGCAATCACTCCAATAAAGTCTCCAATTTGGAACAGGGCATTTGATTTGATTGACATGTTAGTCTGTTCAGATTACGAGTATCTCTGGAGTAGAACCATGTTTTACGCGGTGCCGAACACACAGAAAACAAATTACTGACAGCACTCTAATGTGTTCCAGACTTGTCCCTTGGCTGTCAAGCTTACCAGTATAACTAGTTAACGACAGCCTTTTGATTATTAATTACTGTGCTGCCCAGAAAGCTTCAATATTATATTTTCAGTGAGATTAGACTAATTTACCGTGATGGGGGTGGGAGTGAGTGGGGAAGCAATAATAAAAAAAAAATAAAATCTGAAGAATGAAGAACCAGGGAGATTTCAGCAAGATTTCTATTGAAATTCCAGGTAGATTCCTGACAATGTCTAGTCTGATTTTCTGCTGCGTGTTCTCAGCAGCATCAATGTAAAGAATTTTAAAAGGCTTTGGGGTAATATATCTGGTAGCTGTTTTAACCTAACGTGTGCTAACCTAATGTGTGCTAACCTAACATGACTTCTCAGGATATCAGCTGGCTGTTTACCAGTTTGGTTGTGTCCTAATACACCAGTTCAGCAATTCATCCAAATTATCCCTTTACTGAAGAGGATATCAGTAAAACTTTATGCTGTTAATTCAGCCATTTTTTCTCAAAAGCTGAACTAAAAGGCATAAAATAATTTGATGTAAATTAATGTCCATATTTATAAACAGTTAGTTATAATACTTCCTTTTATGTCTCTGATCCTGACATCATGCCCTTTTAAAGGACTATCTTCTTTAAAAATGCTGGTAACCTGTTAAAACTCTGCATTATAATCTACCAGATCTTTATTTTTTATTTACCATTATCTGGATTGCTAGACTGGCTGGTGCTTTTCCATTTTATTTATCTATGATGTCCATTCCATTCCATTCCATTCCATTCCAATATATAAGTATTGATTATCAGAAGTGTTTGCAAAACATAGAATGCAGGGAGTTTGGAAAAGCCCTGTAAAAGTTACAGTTTATGACTGAATATATTAATTAAATAAAAAAATTCATTTTGTATCTAGGACAAGAAAGAATTCTGGGAAACCGTAAATACAAACAACGCGGCATGCATGCCATTTCTGTCATTTTTATTGACAGTCTACTCCTTTTTTCTGGAATTTCCAGATTACCAGTGGCCTGGTCAGGCTGTTGGACACATATATCAAATGGCTGCTGGGCACGTGCAGATCTATTTCACATTGTGTGCCCAAGAGAGGGGTGAGACCTAGCCATAGTCTGTGCAGTTGATTTATGCATGTACCACAAGCCTAACATGATTTTAACTTCCAGATCCAAACAATCCCAGAGAGAAATATAGGGCACTGCACCACAGAAGTAATTTTCTGCTTTTTGGTTTTTAAATGTTAGCAGGTATGGAAATGTTTTTCCAATAAGTCAAGGGAAGGATAGGCTGTCCCTTTTGTCCCAGAGAATCAAGAAGTCATTCAGTCCAGTCTCAATCTAGAAAATTAATAGCGATCTCAAAGAAATATTTCTCTTTTTTTTTCTGTGCGAATATTCTAGGCATTTATATAATTGTTATTGATTATATTTTACACAATAAAAGCAATGTTGCTACATGTTTTAAAAAAATATGAAAGGTTATGTTCTTTCTATGTTCCTTATCACGCCAAATGAATGAATGACTGGATGAATAAATGAATGAATGGTGAAGAGATAGGTAAAAAAAACAAAACAGGTAAATAACATCACCATTATAGTGATGTGCTTGTGAAGCCACTACCTTTTAGGATGTACAAAAAATGCTCATCTCACTTATTCATAATATCAAAATATTCATAGTATCAGAAGAGTGCAAAGAAGGCTCACGTTTATGAGAATAAGGTTTGCCTATTAACTTAGGTAATATTGATAAAAGGCTTCATTAGATACTGTTTTGTTTTGGTTTGGTTTGTTTTTTTATTTTTTAAACTGTGCACCTGGTCTGAAAATATTCAAAGGGGATAAATAGGATGATTAAGCTAGGTTTTCTTTTTTTGACAGTGATGGCACTGTGACAAGGGATTCTGTCTGTGAAGATTAAAATGGCAATCAACATGTTTTTATGGAAAATGTACCTTGTCAAAGAAACGTGATGTCTTTTTACATGATAAGATTAGTTGATAACTGCAGTTGACAACTGCATTGACATAATACAGTTAAACTACTATAAAGCAGTTGTCCCTGTTTATTTCTAAATTCTTACAAAAATACTGCTATGCAAAATCAACAAATCTTAAATATCAGCTATGAAAAATGTTTGAGAAAGTAATTACAAATGAAGTATCATCGTACAACAGGATGCATAACCAGATGCCTCAGAAAAGTTAGTTCTTGTTTTCAACCACTTCATCAATGATCTGGTCAAATTTGCTGATAAGGGATAATTAGTGAGTGATAAATAATGGAGAAAGACCAACTCTACTAAATTATATTGCTTAAGAAAAATACTTTTCTCTGGACAGCATATGTTTTAACAGAGCCAAGTGAAAGGGCATACATGAAGGAACAAAATATGTAGGTCACACAGGCAGTATGTCCTGGTGTTCAGTGACATTGAAGGACTTAGAGGAAATAGTAGCTAATTAAGTGAACATGAGCTCCCTGGGCAACACTATAGCTAAGTAGGTGAACATGTTTTTGAGATGCATAAGTAGGAAAATATTAAATAGAAGTGAGGAGGCTGTATTTATGTGCAGCAGTTGAGAGACTTTTACTAGCGTATCTACATGTGTTTTTTTGGTGACTGTCTTTAAAAGGGATATTGGACTATTTAAAATAGTACAGAAAAAATTACAAGGGCAACTCAAGACTTGGAAACTAGCAAAGTATACCCAAGATAAGATTATGAAGTCATTGTTTACAAGCTCATACATAGAAAAAAACCAATTCTGATAGGAGACAGAGCTTTAATACACTAGAGTAGCCAGTGATTGGAAAATTCATTAATTCAGAATACAAAGAGGAAACAGATCTTAAAATTACAGATTCATATAATTATTTAGGTTGGAAGGGACCTCTAGAGGTCATCTAGTCTAATCATCTGCTCAAAGCAGTACTAACCTTAAAGTTAGACCATTTTGAGCAAGGACATGTCCACTCAAATTTGAAAGTCCCTGAGGACAGAGATTTCACAGCCTTGTTAAGCAGCCTGTTCCAGTCCTCACCCACTCATTCTGAGATTTTTCTTCTTATATTCAATTGAAATTTACTGCAGGTTATAGCCATTGCTTCTCATCTTTCGACTGTATACCTCTGGCTGGAGTCTGGCGCTGTCTTCTTTTTTATTTCCTTTAGATATTGAAACGAGTTTTTATATAGATACTTAACAGTACCATTACTGAAAATTGAATGTGGTTTCGTGATAAGAAAATGCCCTTATTTTGTGAGTGATTTGGGTGGAGGTTCCAAGAGATGTAGGGTTCAAACAAATTGTGGGTCTCATGTAGGAACTGCTGGATGAAATTCTATGATCCCTACAACTTAACTTAGCTAAATTAAGTTTTGATTTACTGTAAAAGTTCCTGTCAGACATTAAACACGTGATGCTATGAAGTCAATGAATTGCAAAAATACTCTGGTATAGTAATCAATAGCACTGAACTGTTTCTGGATAGCAAAGGAATAAAGTCCTTCCCTGTCCTGTTAGTGATGCTTATTGTGTTTTCCCAGCAGTGTTGAGCTGGAAGGTTCATTGTTGGTTGGGACTTCTGTTCTTAGTAGCCTTGGTATGGTATTTACTGTCCTATGGAGATTAAATAATAGGCTGAAGTTAATACTCAGAGCATAAATTTGGGATTCCACTTAACTACATTTACATGTCTATAGGATAAACATTTGTAACTTTGGTAGTCACTGAAGACTCCCTTTTTAATCACTGAAGAGAAAAAAGAATTTCTAGTGAAAAAAGAGCAATTATGATCCAGAAGTTCAGACAGGTAGAATTAATTGTGCCTCAAAGTGCCTTCTTCTGTACACTGATCATGGAAAGGAGTACAGGTGAATGATTCAGGAACTGATATCATAGAAGCATAGAATCATAGAATACCATGGTGAAGGGGACTTCAGGGATCATCTGGTGCAACGTTCTTGGCAAAAGCATGATCTAGACAAGATGGCCCAGTCCCCTGTCCAGCTGAAACTTAAAAGTGTCCAATGATGGGGAATTCACTACTTCTCTAGGGAGATTATTCCAACGGCTGATTGTGCTCATTGTGAAAAATTTTCCTCTTGTGTCCTGTTGGAATCTCCCCAGGAGTAACTTCTACCCATTACCCCTCTTCTTTTCCATGTGACTCTTTGTAAAAAGGGAGTCTCCATCTTCGTTGTAGCCACCCTTTAATTACTGGAACATGGTGATAAGGTCTCCCCTAAGCCTTCTTTTCTCAAGGCTGAACAAACACAATTTTCTCAGCCTTTCCTCATATGTCAGGGTGATATGGTACACCATAAACATGTAAAGTTGAGTGAGATGAGTCCCAAGAAATATTGTGTAAGAAAATAAATATTCATAAAGAAAGCATACACATAAAACATTAATTTCTCAATTCACAAATAATAATCTTTATATTATTGCTCTGTCCTAAAGAGAGCAACAATGATGAAAGGACTAAAGGGCATGACTTATGAGAAGCAGCTGAGGATACAAGGTTTGTTCAGCTTAGAGGAGACTGAGGGGTCACCTCACTGCTGTCTACAGTACAACATGAGGGGGAACAGAGAGGGACATGCTGTTCTCTTCTCTCTGGTGTTTGGTGACAGGACACAAGGGAATGTCTTAAAATTGTGTCAGGAGAAGTTCAAATTGGTTATTAAGAGAAAGGTTTTCACTAAGAATGTGGTCAACTTCTCAAACAAGCACCCCAGGGAAGTAGTCATGGCCCCAAGACTGTCGCTGTTCAAGAAGCATTTGGACAGTGGTCTTAGATATATGGTTTAACTTTTAGGTTTACCTGTGTGGAATCAGGAGTTGAACTTAATAACTCTCATGAGTCACTTCCAGCTCAGGATATTCTGTGATTCTATGAGTCTTTTCTTTCATGAAAGAAAATCCCAACGTTTGGATAGATTCACGTGTCAGCTGTTATTTACATTTCACGGCTCATGGTGACATTTTGAATACAGAATCTGCTAGTGCATGTGTAGAAAAACTGTAGTTCTTCAGGTTTGTGATAGTATTTTTTATGTGCATGCTGATAATTATCACTGAGTATTTCTGAATACATTTAAAGATAGAATCAACACTTTCATTTATTTGATATATTTTCTCAAATATTGATTTAGTTTCACTAGGGTTTAGTGGAAGATCAACTTTTACTTCAAATGCCTACCTTAAGTAACAATGACCTTTAGTTCCTAGAATAATCTTTTAGAACTTGTATGTTACTGAGATTGAAGCTGAAGTCTTCATTGGTCACTTGTGATCTGAAGGAGGTAATGGATTTTGAGTTTGTTTTTTGTTTTGATTAATATTTGTTGAGGTTTTTCTTGTTTAAAAAGCACCTGCCACATAAATAATCTGTTTCATGGACCTACAAATTAATATGAAATTATAATAGAAAACAATTTAAAACAATTTTTTTTAATAAATATTTAAACCTTTATGTAATTACACTTTCGCTGTTTTCATTGTATAGTGTATAATTTTATCTTTGTAATGTATACAGATAGTATACTATCTCCTCAGTACTTGGACATGTGCTGTTCAACATCTTCATCGGAGACATGGACAGTGGGATTGTGTGTACCCTCGGCAAGTTTGTCGATGATACCAAGCTGTTTGGCGAGGTAGACACGCTGGAGGGGAGGGATGCCATCCAGAGGGACCTGGACAGGCTGGAGAGGTGGGCCCAAGCCAACCTCACTACAAACTTGCAACTCTTTCCTTGAGTTCCAACAGAAAACACTCATGAATTAGCAATTATTTCTGTGGAAAGTACCCTACTGCAACTTCTAGCTGTTTTCCTATTTTCAACATATGGAGACTGTTTCTTGTTTTCTGTCTCCCTTTGCTTATTACAGCCTCCCTGTGTACTTCCATATCCTCTGATTCTGGTGCATCCTTTCATGGTATCTACTACATGTTATCTCTTCTCTCATTCTTTCCCCTGAACTCTGAGACAGAGAATGTGGCTTTGCTAACCTGGGAGTTGAGAAGGGAGCATGTGCCACTCCAGGCAGAATAATCAAAACATTTGTGTATCCTTGATAACTCAGAGCTTGTCTCCAAATATGGACCATTTGGAATTTTGCCATGCGATCTCACCACCTACCCACTGGACTCTGTCTACAGATAGCAGGTATAGTTTCAGGAGTTTTGCATGCTACATAATCAAGCCCTGGGTAGCCCACGGAAAGAATCTTTTGGGGCTGCAGTTAATTATACTACTGTTGCAGTTACTGCAGCTTATATTTGTGAGATACAGCTCAAATGTTGAATTCTTATATTTTTACTGAGGTGGATTAAAAAAGCAGATGGCCAAAATTTCTGTCTGGTATTAGTCACATAAATCAATCATAAAGCATTTAAATTCACACTCTAGCTTCAAAACTTTTTGCTCTTCTTAAACTCCACATGATTTTATGTAGAATTCAGTGTTAAACCAAGCAGAAGTGTACTGAAACTAAGTTGTTTCTGCAAGTATGTCCATATTTTTTCACTTTCATGGGTAACGTCACAATTAAACATCTTTAGTAAATACTATTAGACAAACCAGAATGCTCACCAGTCAGCCCTGAATAACATCTTGCATGCTGTATAGTCATGAATGTTTGTAACATTGCCAATTAATTTGTGGTGATAATATTTAACAAAGGATGATTTTGCCAGCTGGAAGCAAAGTTATTCCCTATTCCCTATCCTCCCTAGCACCACCACTTCCCTCCAGCCTGTATCATGAGGTCTTTATCATCTCAAAGTGATGTTAGAAATAAGCAGATGGGACATCATTTTAATATCTTATCTGAAGGATAACATCTCCCGGTAGTGCAACTGCCCTCTTAATATTGGACCTTGGCATCGACACAAGGCAGAAACCCACTCCTGATTTGAGATTCTTGCCCTCATATGCCCTTGTTAGAGGTCTTTTGGTTACTACCTCCTTTATACACAGTTTCATCACGACAACTAAAACTGACATTTCAAAAGCTAAGAGGATTTCACATAACAGGGCCCCTCTTGTCATTCTTCATTTCCTTGAAGTCAGCTTTCATCCTCATTTGCTGCAGTTTTATTATGTAGTAGATCACGCAGCACATCAATGCAGAAGGTCTATACCTTCCTGCCAGCAAGGTACAACTAGAGTAACACTCAGGGCCAGAGAGTTAATCTTGCACAGGATACAGAAATGTCTTTTATTAATTGGGGCTAACCAAGCCTATACCAAACAACTAATTTAACATGGGCAGATGAAGAAGCTGAACAAAAAATTACGAATGTCCTCATGTAAAATGTTCTACACCATTGCAGCAATGATGTAGAGAAGATGCAAAAGAAAGGCAACTGACTAAATTAGTTGGAACAAAAGACCTACAACTATAAACATAAGATTCTATGGGGGTTGACATCTGGATAAAAAAATAAGGCCACAACTCAACAGACAAAATATGATCTGCTGAAACTCAGGTATAATTAATGAAAAATTTAGTAATGGATTAGATTACTCAATCCATCACCTCTTAAATAGGTTGTTAAAAGGGCAGCTAGATGTTGGCAGGACATAGAGAAAATTTTGGAGAAATAATTCTGAGAAGAGAAATGTTGTTAGGTTTCTGCTTTTCTCTACAGATTTTGGCTTTATGTCTATCATTTAAAGACCACCGTGGCCACCAGTTTGGTGCTCTAGCAGGACTAAAAATGGGCACATGGTAATGCTGCACTAATTGAAGCTCTACTGAGAGTCCTGTGAGATCCACTCTGACCTTGCTCCACTTGTGAATCCTCTTCTGTTCTTCCCCTCCTTCCTCAAAAGAAAAAAAAATATAATCTGATTATTTAACCAGCAGCACAGGATTAGATAGATTATGTTTCACTATAGAAAGAAACAAGCCCTGGCAAGACCAAGCAGAGTATCTCAGATTAAGGAAAATGGAGGAGGAACCAAAGTCCCATAGCAAAATCTGTTGCCAGTCTCTTGTCAGACCCTGATACTCTGAGGATAAAAACAAAAAACTGTATGTCCTTTTATGTCCTTTATATTTCCCATTGCTTCTCATTTTCTCTTTGAATTTGTCTTTGATTGTCTTGTCCAAATAGGAAAAGTGACTCAAAATGAAACAGCAGAAGCATCACTTTCTTACCTGCTACAATGGACAGCTTGACAGAGTAAGAGAGTGTAACCAAAATCCACAACCTGAAAAGGGAATTTTGATAGTTTTTGATTGATTGCTCTTCACAGCCATCTGATCTCAACATATTCAGTGCTGCCTTCTGATTATTTTGTTTTTGTTGGATCTACCTAACTCATGTTCATTTACTCTGTAATTTTCCAAAATTTTTCATAAATTAATCAGTGTGCTTGCCACATCAACCATGTGATTTATGATCTCCTCAGAAAACTGAACCTTGTCTGTTTAACGTCACTAAACAGTATCACACTTTGGATACCGTGTCTGCTTATTTCTGTGATAATCAGATTACTATAAATGGTATTCCACAACAGAAGTCCCTGGTCAAAAAGAATTTATGCCTACTTTCATTTACGACACCAATGTACTGACCAGGGTGTGAAGAGAAGATAGTTAGGGGTGAGTTTTTTCCTACCTGTCCTATGATTCTATAATTCTACGATTCTATTGCATAGCTGGGAGCGTTTCTCAGTAATATTCGTCCTTCCCCTTTACATTCCTGTGAAAGAAATGATGTGTTAGAAACCTAACACTTCCAAGGCATGTTTCTGTGTATTGATACATACACTGGGATTTTTCCAGGTTATTTACAAAAATGCTCAGGCAAGTACAATCAGTCCCTGAAACACTCTGCCAGAGATCTTCTTGCTTAACAACTTCTTGCTAAAAAATTACTTTTGATGTATCGTGAGATAAATATGACTTTAAATATACACCATTTAATCAAATTATTTTGTGGTCCCAAACCAAATGTCCCACAGAATTCCCATTACAGCATGTAAACATTATTACCTTCTCCAAGCAATCTTTAGTCTCTTTCAAACACAAGCAGAAGAAAACGGTAGATAAAACTAGTTTGACACGATCCATTTTACATACGTTGATTACCATTAATTATTCTATTTTCCTTTAATTCTTTAGGAGTCAAGTCCAAGTCAGTTATTGACCTCAGGATTAATACTGGGCTAACAAAACTGTAATTATCCAGATAAACCAACTTGTTTTTCTTCTAATTTAATAGAACATGCTCAGTGTTCCCACTTTTCATCCAGAGTTTCACAACAGCAATGTTTTTTTCTATTTGAAGTTCAAGTGCTTGGACATAAACAACTAGTGTAGGTGCTTAGGTTTCATTGAAAGAAAATGTTTTAGGTCTTTCAATGGACCAATACTCAACTATGGATTTTCAAATGCTTCTCAAAATCTCAAAAAGGCAAACAAGCAGCAAAGAAACTTAGTAAGTATTTAGTTAGCTAGTCACTTATAAAGATATAAAAAATTATGTGTGTGAGGTAAATAAATAACAAATATATTATGAATATATATTTTTAGATATTATACATGTGTATATATATTTTAAAGATGTCATTAAAAAATTATCGATCCTGCCATATAGTATTATGAAATAAAAATCAAGACCTTATATGCCATGTTCTTCTCCTCTCTTTACTGTTTTTGTAAATCATGCATTTTTTAGTTGCTGCTACTAATCCCTGTGTCCCTTCTATTGCTTTCTTCACTGATTGCCTGAACAGAGACTGTGGAAGATAACCTGGAATTGTTTATCTCTGTCTCACTCTACACATCTCTTCTAACAGCTCTTTTAGCAGTTCTGATTTACCCTCATTTGCATGAAAAGCGGACAAGGTTTGGAAACAGTTGTTTGAAAAAAGAGTGTCATTATATATGCCCATGCACATCTCTGCTTTTGCCTCTGTACTCTTTGCCTCAAAAGGGTCTTCTTTCCCTCAGACTGTTCTTCCTCAGCTTAGATTCCTCCTTAGACTCTTTCTGAACCTAATTTAATTTTTTTCCTCAACATTTCGCTGTTGCATGCTGCTTTTCCACTCTGAAGTCTTCTAAACTAAGTCAATTTGGCAGCAGTCTGCTTCACCCTTCAATAACTACTATATTTATAAATAGGGAACTTCCAAGTCGGCATGAGGAGAAGAACTTCTCCCTGATTTACTAATTATGCTGCTTTCAATGGTATTTTATTTCTCCAACAGTGACATCATCTTGAAATACAGGAGTGCTGGCAGCTTAAAGGAGCTGTGTTTTGTGGAGACATTCCATTTTATATATAAATTTCCAAGCCCGAAAAAAACTCAGGTGGATTTACAATTCATTCAGATTTCTTTTTCCACCATCCTTAGTTGACAATATATTCTTCAAAGCAATTTATATGCAAATATTTATTTGAGGAAAGGAGAGAGTGAGTGAGGTAAACAGGCAAGTTACACTACATGCATTACAGTATATTTTCTTAAAAGCAAACGTTCTCCTTTCAGCTACAACAGTGCAAAGAAGGAACAGCAGCAATGGATTTGGTGTAGGACCTCTCGCTCTGCTTCCACCTTGCTGTATTAGGGAACAAACCAGGTTCTCAAGCCAACTTTGGTCAGTTAAAGTCCACGTGGCAGCTGTGGTGACCTGCGTGGACCACATAGTGGTCTGCAGTGGACTGCGTAGTGCCTTATGCTGTGAGGTGTGGGGTTAGCCCACGTAACTTGTGCTTAGTGCCTGAACTAGTTTTGATCTAACTTCTCATTGCTGCAATCACACTGCTGAGTGCAGTAGGCTTATGGATATTCATTGCCATGGTGAAAGGTGAAACGTTGAATAGGTTTCTTAAAGCATTGGGGTAAAAGGGAAGAAACACTCCTAAGGTTTGAGTGTCAGGAGCAATATAGGAAAGAGATGAGAGCCAGGCTTTGAAATACACAAATACTCAGACATGTTATCTATCTGTCTATCTATCCATCTATCTGCCTGTCTGACTGTCTATCTATCGATCTATCTATGTGTATCATATGTGTGCACATATGATCAAAATGTACAACTCTATAATTAAGTAATTCAATTCAGGAATGAAACAGGAGCAGCACTGACCAAGTTTCTTAGGAAAAAACAAAATCAATCAAACCAGCAAAAAACAGAGTTCAAATTATGGCCAACTTTAATACATAATTACAGTATGTACACAGATTTGCACATACTGTTGCTGAATCTGCAAAGAAAACAGCAATGACTCCTTTCCTCATTCTCACTGGGAATGGTTAACAAATGAAAGCAGTCTTTATAGAACAGACAGGAAAGACTTTAACTTACAGTTTCAAGAGGATCTTTTCCATTTGAGAATTGCTAACTCTGGACTTTGTTGGTTTTCTACTTACATGCCAAAACATACCACATGCTACATGATGTGATGTTGAAAAGGAAAACATAATTTCTCAGTCCAAAATGTTACTCTTCAAAAGAATAATAAAAGAAAATAGTGTCAGTCATCAGTCACCTTCCTGGACTGAAACCTTTTGGGTCAATATTTTTTTCTTGTACATCCATAAATATAAACCTGAGCCTGATTTTTACTTTTGAACTATAGATATATATGGTGAACAAATTAATAACAGTAAGCTGTTCTCAAGTCTCTGTTATATGATCATTAAGCCTTCTGTTCTAAGATTTCCACTGGATACCATTCTCTCTAGTCCCTTGAAAACATAGCTGAGAGATCTTATCTCTCCTCTTCATAAAATTCTACAATGCATTTTTATTTTTGCAGCATTTCTTTGAAACATTTTTTGTGAATAATTGTACATCTGAAGCATCTTTTCTTTTGCAGCTTAAAAATTCATCATTGCTTTCACAGTCGAGTCGTGGTTTGTATGATTATTTGAATTATTGTACATTGGAGGCTGAATAATTGCTTTTGAGACACTTACTCTTTAAAAATTTTCAAATGCAGAAAGAACTCTGCAAATTTAGTACACTGTTTCAAAACGCGAGAACCATCCGAGCATTAAATAAATATTAAAAAAACTCTGAAAGGATGTTTTAGGACTATTTTGGCTTTGATTTTAAATTCAGGGCCAGATTTCACTGTTGACAAGATGGAGATCTAATGTGGGAATACAAATAAGCCAGGGATATTGTAGGCCTGTTCTCGTTGGCTGTCAGACAGAGTTTTGCTTTTTGCCTGCATAGAAGGAAGATTGAACAGAATTGTTCCTGAAGGTAAGAAACAAGTCTATGCAATTGAAATGGCTGTTTGAATTTTTAAACAGGGTATTCAAAAAAAAAGGGTAACGTTTCTTTTATTAGCTATAATTCATTATTTTGTGAACTAGTTGCTGAACACCTTATGTTTAGGCTTCCATATGGGAATACATCTTTTCATAGGCCATGGATTACATTTGATTTTACAATGTTAAGGCTAAATACCAAAATGGAACATGGTGGAAGTTCAGGGCACCAAACTCATGTCAGGTCACCTGTTTCACTGGCTTTTTTTTTTTTTTTGTAAAATGTCAACTTTAAAATGTTCATTGTACATTTAATGTGTAGAAGGAGGCTGAACTTTGAAAATCCTAGATGGACAAAGCAATTGGAGTTAAACGAATAGAGATCAGCTTCGTTGCCCAAAGTGCCTAACCTGCCTGGCCTTCAGCTGCCAGTCTGGAAGGCTTAACCCAGGTCTCCCCACTTTCCTGGCTCGTATCTGCCACCTCTGTGTGGATGTCCCAGACATCATAGGGTGTCTGAAATACTGCCTGCTGCCTGTCTTTGGGCACGTGAATCAAGTCCATGCATTTGATAAGCTGAATCAAGGTCTGACTTCAACAGGTGGCTGCACACGTGCACATGTGGGCAACCACTGCTTCAAGAAGCAGAGCTTTAATCCATATTGTAGAGTTGTCTGTTGACCCCTGGCTCTTGAAGCAATCAGTGCTCCCTAGTGCAGCTTCTGTCTCCTGAGAGTCCTACCATCTTCGGTCATTTCGTAGGTGGTTCCTCCTCCTCTTCCATCTGTCCTCCTGGAACTAATGGTTTGCTGAAAAAGTTTTTACTGCAAAACTTTGTGTCTGTAACACATTAGGTAAAAAAAAACCAAAACAACAAACAAACAAAAAAACAAACCCCAAAACAACAACAACAACAACAACAAAAACAAACAAAAAAACCAGCCCCCCCCCAAAGGCAGGTTTTGCCAGATGATTGACACTTTACCACACATCTATATGATAAAAGTTTTGATCACATCTGGCAGTTCAGTATATGTAGGCACATTTCTACTGTGATTGGGCAAATTCAGTTCCAGTCAAGCTTAAGCAGAAGAAATCAGTAGGCATGAAACTCCTACTCTGTTCTTCAGTTAAACACGCAAAGTGTGCATCTCAATTTCTGTGTAATTAATCCCCACTAGAATGAATCACATAAAGTTAGTGGGACAGACTTATTTTTTTAAAATAATTATGTCTTTAAACATATGTTTTACCCTTATCTTCTCCTTTTTAAGCAAACAAAGCATTTTAGACAAAAACCAAAATTATCATCATGAAAAACTAACAGATTCTTTCAACTAAATGACAGAAGTTGTAGAACAAAACCCATACATTGGAAAGCATGTTTAATTGCAAATGTAAACATCAGAATTGCTGTTTGCAAATGGAAATATCCCAATGTAAATGTTAAAAGGTTTACCAGACAAATTCTTCTAAATGCACCAATAAGCTCATTAGGTGAATCAGAAACTTTCATTTTGCCATCAGTCTTTATTAGTTGCAGTTGAGTTTTGGTATTGAATCACAGTAAATGAATTCAGCTCACGTCACAGGTATTTACATGCCTGAGCACTTTGTCATGTAGATAGATTAATCTACTTGCAAAAATTTAAAAGCATGCCTATAGGAGAGGTTAAAAAAATAAAAACCTTTTTACATCACGCATTATAAACACAAATAAATTCCTTTATAACCTAATGCAGACTTCAGGCTATTGTAATATTTTCTAGCCATCCTTTTAAATAAATATACATGTATAAGATAGCTAATTACAAGAAATGCAATCAGCAACTCTTTCCAAAATCATATTCTTTAGGACAGAAAAAAAAAAGTATACTAACATTTGGGACAGAAAGAGAGTTTGCAGTGGGCTGCTTTAGGAAGCAAGTGCAAACACATAGACCTGTCATTCTGTTGCTGTACTGGAAGTTAAAGCCATATAAGTTACTGTGATGCATTGGCTGACCCAGAGTTTTACATATTTATGTCCTGAAGTCATTGTTTCTGTTCAGCAAATATTCCCAGGGCATGAAAACAAATATCACCTTCACTGGACACAAAAACAAATATCACCTTCACTGGTCTTTTTTCAGGGTTACAGCCTTCTTAGTGTTGAACAGGCTGCTCCTGTCCTCATTTAAGGTTAATGAGGTCTCCACATAACAGTCTTGGATTAGAACCTCCACACCACTGCGAAGTAGTAGAGGGGACTGATCGCTACAAATTAAATATTAAAGGTGGATTTTCTTCATTGACTTCATATAAAATTAGTTTTCGATGCATTATTCATTCAGTATAAAAGTTTGGATGACAATATATTACTTTCACTTTTAGGCAGTCAAACTAGGGCACACAAAAGGCTTGTTGCTATTTTAAGATAGCTTTATTGGCACATGAACATCACAGCTAAAGAAACAATGACTTATACAATTTTGTGGGTAGTATGAAACTATTAGTTATTTCTTTTTAATGAGGTGCACAACTACAACTTACATTAGATCCCACAAATGAAATAGTTGGCTAGTGCATGAATGGAAGACCTCCAAGTAAAGGGCACAATAGCTGAAATCCTGGTCCAGAAGAGGAACAGATCTGCATGAAACTTCAGTGAGGTTAAGTTTTCGTCTGGCCAGCTTTCTCCAAAGCTGCCACTGCCTGTTTAATGAGATGGAAAATAAGTTCCTAAACAGGTGTATTATTAAAGGACAGTGACAGTTTTAGTGAAAGCTGACAAATGTTAATGACTTCTGATCAAATTCCTTCCTGACTAATTGTCGACAACTGTCTCATTGTATTGCAATGGATAGTAAAAGTGTTACGTCCTCTATCCGCATGAGTGCAATGACTCTTCTTGCCTCTCAGCTGTCTGTCCATTCCCTTTAGCATCTGTGCAAGTGAAGATGCAATTTGCCATCAGCTGATGCAGTAAGAAGGTAAATCTAGCCAATTTTTTACTTCCAATAGCAACCAATTAATACAAGCTCAGGAAACAAGTATTTATAGTAGGAATCTCCTGTATATAAATATCTCTCTTTGGGCAAACAAATAATTTCTGATAATGCGTTTTACTAAACATGAATATCACCTGCACCAGTCTGAATCCGTATTTGGAGCAGAGCAGCAACCAGATGATCAAATGAATAAATATGCAGGTGATAAAGTCCTTCATGTGCACCAGGGCAATCCCAAGCACAAATACAGGCTGGGCAGAGAATGGATTGAGGACAGCCCTGAGGAGAAGGGGTTGGGGTGTTGGTTGATGAGAAGCTCAACATGAGCCGGTAATGTGCGCTAGCAACCCAGAAGGCCAACCACATCCTGGGCTGCATCAGAAGAAGAGTGGCCAGCAGGTTGAGGGAGGTGATTCTGCCCCTCTACTCCACTCTCATGAGACCCCACCTGGAATATTGCATCCAGGTCCGGAGCCCTCAGTATAAGAAACACATGAACCTGTTGTAGTGGGCCCAGAGGAGGGCCACAAAGATGATCAGAGGGCTGGAGCACCACTCCTATGAGGACAAGCTAAGACAGTTGGGGTTGTTCAGCCTGGAGAAGAGAAGGCTCTGGGGACATCTTATAGCAGCTTTCCAGCACCTGAAGGGGGCCTACAAGAAGGTTGGAGAGGGACTTTTTACAAGGGCATGTAATGATTAGGACAAGGGGTAATGGCTTTAAACTGGAAGAGGGCAGATTTAGAATAGATATTAGGAAAAAAAAATTCACTCTGAGGGTGTTGAGGCACTGGAACAAATTGCCCAGGGAAATTGTGGAGGCCCCATCCCTGAAAGTGTTCAAGGCCAGGTTGGATGGGGCTTTGAGCAAACCGGTCTAGTGGGAGGTGTCCCTGCCCGTGGCAGGGGGGTTGGAACTAGATGATCTTTAAGGTCCCTTCCAACCTCTTCTATGATCCTGTGATTCTATGATATGTCTCTTTCTAGTATCTATCTTTTCAGTCTGTTAATAAAATGCAGCACTTTGCAAGAGACCCTCCTACTTTCAAAGGTGTGGGAAAACTGAGCAACTGTTTCAGCCTCTGACGCCATCAATGAGGTCAGTGACATTCAGGCTAGCAGTCCACTGAAGAGAGTGAGTACGTTTGCAACAGTTCTGCTATCAGCAGATCAATGATAAGGTTTGTATGCAAAAAGTCAGAAAGACAGAGAAATATAAAGGATATCCATAGGAAGTGAAGTGTAAATATAGGTGGATTAATGGTATGTATAAGCAAAACCACCTGAGCTCCATCCAAAATAGTGACATCAAAATTTACTTTTGCAAATGCAAACATTCTCCAAAAAAACTGGAGTTATCTTACAGCTGTTTGGTCTTGACTTTTACTCTGATATGCATAATGTTTCATAATTATCACTTGAACATGTTTGTGCCAAAAGCTGCTTTCTTGTGATTCTGACCAATGCACTGAAAGTCTGTTTTAACAACTGTCCCCACCCCCGACTCTTCCCGACACTACCAGACTTTAAAATGTGTTGAAAATTAGTTTGGCACAATATTCTAGAATACCAAATGTCTGAGGTGAAGAAAACACTCACAAACACACTTCAATTCTTTCTGAAACCGTAGTGGGAGAACAAAAAGTCACAAAAATTTGTAGTTCACTGTAGACCATAGTATGGTCTGTGTTTTTTGCTTTGGTTTTGTTTTTTTTTTCTCTATTGTTTTGGGTTGTTTGGTTCAGTTTGTTGTTGTTGTTTTCAACTGTTCTACAGCATGAATTGTGTAAAGGCAACCTTGATGTAACAACTATGAGGCACAACTAAAGAAGCTGATACACGGCATCTTTTCTGTTACTGATGTACCTGCACATAAGTACTGCTGCATTTAATGCTTATTAAAGATAGAAGCTAAATCAAATGTTCATCTTCCTGTGCAAAAAAAAAAAAAATATATATATTATCAGCTAAATATTTTTGCTCAGAGCAAAACAGAACTTTCAAAATAATATTATTTGCTGTTTTATTTACTAGTAGACTTAAACCTGATCACATTGGTGATAGTCAGTGAAAACCTCATAAACATTTGGTGATGATACCTCAGTTAGCTCCAGTACAGCTAGGTTAGCGTGGGACAGTGGTGGGATGGATAAGCTGAAAAACAGGAATGATTAGGCAGAAGCAGTGTTCCAGCCTTCTGACTCTGCAGCTTTCAGGACATGAGCTGTAGCTTTCCATACCACATACACGTACTGGAGAAACAACAAAAAGCCTTCACTGTTGAAGCCAGCTGATATTTGTCCATTGGTTGCAACAGACTAAATGAGAAGTGAATGAGAGCAACCTGCAAAGATCAAGAAGTGAAACAGGCGCTAGGTGAATATATCTGTATCTGTATATGCTTCATCATTTTAATCCATGAGCCAAATATACTAAGATAATTTTCTCTTAATCATGTATGGAGTAATATCTCTATGCATTGTATTATTTAATATTGATGAATTCAATTTCCTTTCAAAATGCAAAGTTGTATAAAATCATCGCGGAAGACAATTATTGTAATTCCTATGCAGTGACCTTCCATATAGGGATCTTAGCATGTACTAACTACTGATTTTAACCTCAGAAGAATTCTGTCAAGTACTAAGCAGAGAGAAGACAAGTGACTTGAACAAGTTCATACAGAAATAGAAAGCCAAGAATAGAAATCCAGAAATAGAATTCATGGGGCAGACTCAGAGCTCTAATTGAGGTAGAAACTTGGCCTTTACTCTTTAAAACAGGTCTGCTTCTGTGCTTGACATAAAGAATTATTGATATCACCTATTTACTCCTTGCTAGTAATGAAAAATATCAGATTTGAAAATCCTTTTCTCTTCAAATTGATGGAATAGTAAAATGAAGATGTAAGCGTGACCATGTATTGGTTTTACACGGCAAGGTTTTGGTAGCCAGGGGAGGGCTGCAGGGATGGCTTCTGTGAGAAGACACCAGGAGCTGCCCCCATGTTGGACAGAGCCAGTTCCAGCCAGCTCCAAGTGAGACCCACCACTGCCCAAAGCTGAGTCCATCAGCGACACTGGTGACACCTCTGTGATGACATATTTAAGAAAGGGTAAAAACCACTGAGTAACAACTGTGAGAGAGAAGAGCGAGAAAAATATGAGAGTGACAAACTTGCAGACAGCAAGGTCAGAGAAAAAGGAAAGGGAGGAGGTGCTCCAGGTTCCACAGCAGATTCCTCAGCAGCCCAAGGTGAACCATAGAATCATAGAATGATTTACGTTGGAAAAGACCTTTAAGATCATTGAGTCCAACCATTAACCTAACACTGCCAAGTCTACCAATAAATCATGTCCATAAGTGACAAGTCCATACATCTTTTAAATACCTCCAGGGATGGTCACTCCACCACTTCCCTGGGTAGCCTGTTCCAATGCTGGACAACCCTTCCAGTGAAGAAATTTTTCCTAATATCCAATCTAAACCTCCCCTGGTGCAACTTGAGGCCATTTCCTCTTGTCCTGTTGCTTGTTATTTGGGAGAACAGATTGACACCCACCTCACTACAACCTCCTTTCAAGTAGTTGTAGAGCAATGTCTCCCCTGAGCCTCCTTTTCTCCAGGCTAAACAACCCCAGTTCCCTCAGCCACTCCTCATAAGACTTGTTGTCTAGACCTTTCACCAGCGTTGTTGCTCTTCTTTCGTTGCAATCCAGTGCCTCGAAGACTGTGGTAAAGCAGGTTGTCCCCCTGCAGCCCATGGATGACCACAGTGGCACAGATATCCACCCTGCAGCCCATGGAGAATCCCACACCAGCGCAGGTGGAGATACCCTGGAGGAAGCTGCAGCCCGTGGAGAACCCACACCAGAACAAGATCCTGGTAGGAGCTGTGGACTGTGGAGAGGAGCCCACGCAGGAGCAGGTTTTCTGGCAGGACCTGTGGCCCGTGGGGGACCCACACCAGAGCAGTCTGTTCCTGAAGTACTTCACACTGTAGAAGACACCCACGCTGGTGCCGTTCTTGAAGAACTGTACCCCATGAAGAGGACCCTGGTTGGAGCAGTTTGTGAAGGACTGTATACCATGGGAGGGACTCCACATTGGAGCAGGGGAAGAGCACCAAGAGGAAGGAGTGGAAGAGACAAAGCTTTATGAATTGACTGTAACCCCCATTCCCTGTCCACCTGCTCGGGAAGGGCAGGGAAGTAGAAGAGTTATGAGTGAAGTTCAGCCTGGGAAGAAAAGAAGGATGAAGGGAAGGTGGTTTTACTTTTGTTTTTATTTCTAACTATCCTACTCTGTAATTAATTGGCAACAAATTAAATACATTTCCCCAAAGTTGAGTCTGTTTTGCTGCAATAGTAACTGGTGAGTGATCTCCCTGTCCTTATATCAACCCACAAATTTTTTTCATCTTACTTTCTCCCCCTGTCCCAAGGAGAAGGGGGAGTGATAGAGCAGCTTGGTGAGCACCTGGTGGCCAGCCAAAGTCAACCCACCACTCTGTTATGTCTGCTCCTGTATGAAAGCCTTCAAACAGTTACGAAGTTCCTCCCTGGATCCTGCAGACTTTGACTGATATCAGGCATATTCTTTCCTGGGTTTCACTCCCTTGGGATAAAGTGACTCAGAAGTGAAATTACATAATATCAGAATAATGGAAGATGGCAAAAAAAAAAAAAAATCTTTCCCAGCTGTAAACACTGTTGCTTAAGCTCAGCTGTTTCTTCATCACACACTAATGTGAGCATTCTTGACTATCACTTTGACAGGCAAATCATGGCATTACCTGTGATTTCAAGTACCGTGTATGATTTTGAAACGATCAGCTTACAGTGTGATTACTGATGCTGTTTTTTGGAATTTTTTTCTCATCTCTGGGCTTTGATCAAGTACCAGTGCAGGAATTTGACTCATATAAGCCACAACCACGCAGCTGTTGACACTTTATGAGGTCAGATCTCCAGGGGTTGTGGCAAATTGCACACTTTTTTTTTTTTTAAATGAACCCCAGAATAACAAATAACAGATCAGTTGTGTGTCAGGGTTGAAATAACTGGCAGAGACCCGAGCATGAATACTTGTCTACTTCTTCTCAGAGTAGAAAGAAATCCATTCACCCTGCTGTACAAACTTTCAGATCTTGGATCTAGATGCACCATATAAACTATTCACAAAAAATTGCTGAAGAACTGAGGTGAGCAAAGAAAACTCACTCTATGTCTGTCTGGTAAGCCTTCCACTAAGGAAATTACAGGTATATTAGGCCATAATGAATTTTTTACCTCAACAAACACCCTGAAAATCAACTAAAAGGTGCAGCAAGTATTTTCTTTCTGTCTTACAGTGACTTCTGAACTGCTCCTGGACCATTGCTCATCACACCGTTCTCCAGGTTGTGCATAAAGTTTAAATCCAACCTTTACTGACAGTCTCAAGGACAGATGTGCAAATCTTTCTCATTTACTCTGCTTGAAATGAAAATTAGAAAAAAATTAACATGGTTTAGAAACGGATCATTGATGCAATAGCAGTGAGCCCAGTGGAAACTCCAAATTATCATATAATATACTGAATGTCAGATTAGAGGTAGCATAAAATTAATCTGAGTTAGGCTAACTCTTACTTTTGCTTATGCTGCTTTAAAATTGTTTACATTTACAACTGTGTTAATGAGATCAGATTAATGAAAGCTAAGATAAACGTGGAAAGTGAAAGTAAGAGAGTGGTGTTTAATTAGATGCACTATTCATCTGCGGGGCAAAAAAGCACAAGAATGCAATAGAACATGGCAAGAAGCAATTTTGTCAGTGCGATGGTTTCATCAGATAACCAACAATCCTGAGGACAGATGACTTGGTCCAGCCGTTTTTGAGATCATTAACTCTTCCTTGAATGTCATACGCACCATGGCTTCTATGAAGATTCATTTAAAGAGTCATTGTTATTATTACTATTATGTAGAATGTAATAATAATTTCTACTTTACAAGAGCACTTCATGCTAGGAACTTCACAGAAATGGAAGAGAGTCAGCATCCGCCCTGAGAACCCGGAAAATATGTGCAACTGCTGATGCTCAATCAATGAGACAAGCAGCTTGCGTGATGCAGTAGAGACATGAGAACCAGTGGATGATGATACAGACTAAGTAATAGTCTAGAAAAATTATCTGTGAAGGAGTCTTCTTAATGAATAGAAGAAAGAAAAGCTGCAGCTGATACGATGGTGTAGCCAGCAGAAAGATGATAACAAACTGGAAATTTTAAGCCCTTTATGCAGTTATTACAAGCACATAGCCAGGTTATAAAGACAAGCAAGGGGTCGAAGATGGTGCTCAAGACATAGTTTGGATAATGATATTCTCCACAGCGTTTCAGAAAAGGAATTACTAGCAAAAGCTTGCCTAAGAAGGACTCTTATTTCATCAAACAGTAGGTTTCTAGACATTATAATCCAATTAAGTTTTAAAAAGGGAAAAGTGAGATGGTTATGAGTCACCACTCATCACTCCACTCAATGTATTTGCATGCAGAAGAGCAAACATTAATTTTTTCAGGGTTTATCTAACTCCATCTCTGTGTTTCTCTAAGTTTCCAATTGTGTATGGAAGGATTTTAGGGTGGTTTAGGGCATTTGGATGCTTTTAGGGCAGTTATTGATAGGAATTGCACGAGTACTGCAATTTCCCTATAAATACCTCCCACATAGATCAGAATTTTTAAAACTATGCATGTAAATTAAAAGAAAGTAAAAGTACATCACCAATTATTTTATTTTATATCCTACATAAACTTCCCAGATTTATGCAAAGGGTTTTTTTCAGACAGCAAATCTCCACCAAATTTGTCAAAATTCAAAACTGCTGTACCAGTTTCCCAGCAAAAAACTTTCAGTAAATAAGTTTTCTGAAGAAAGACTACTTTGTCCTCAGAAAGTCACTTTGTTTAAAGATGATTCAAGGCTCTCTAATGAGTGACCATCCAAAAAGAGCAGAGAATTGGTTTCATATTAGGAATTCGGTGTCAAGAGCAAAAAATCTCTGTTTTATGAATAAACTTAAAAGTTATGCAACCAAAGAAAACTTTTATTGTTCCTTAGCACACATCAGGTACTTCATTCAATTCATGAAGAAAGCAGAACAACATACTGTTTGCTTCAGGTAGCTGTGGACAGGTTCCTTGTTTACCTTCAATTACTAAACAGAAAAAATGTGTAACATTTGTGACAATTTGTGAAATAGGCCCTGACCTAGGACAATGGGTTCTTTGTTTAGTCTAAAGTATCCAAATACCATGAGATTATAACTAGTAGTTATTGACCTTAACAAAATCTAATGATATTGTTATGATGTAATGTAATGATATTGTACAACAATAAGTAAAAAGAAGGAACAGTCTCTATTGGTAGCAACAATGAGAGAAAAGTAAAAGGTAAGACCTCTTTCTAAACTGTTTGTCAGATCCCTGAAGAAAATTAATATTGAGCTGAAGGATTCTGTGAAAAACGTTAGGAGAAGGGTCATAGCAAGACCACATTTTACAGATAAATGATGAATGAGATATAAAACAAATGTACAGACGAAAACAGGGTTTTTTAATTATGTCCAATAAACTAGTGCGTGTAAGGGTAATGACAATTTAATTCCTTTTATTTTATTTTTTTCCACTTTTCTTGGAATTTTATTTTATAAGGGTACAATTCACCTGGTTTTGGCTGCTGAAAGAGTTGTCAGTTTGACCTGAAAGAAAAAATTCCATGCTACTTTCTTCTTCGCCCATTTAGAAAAATCTATGTTGTTACTACATAGATAAATAAAATGGAAAATGTGTCTGCTAGTTGAGTTCTTTCCAAACACTAGCCCAGCGTGCCATAAAGGAAGAGTTCTGTAGCACCACTGGCTAGTGTCCGTTATCAGTTGCTATTCTTTTAGGAGTCTGTAGAAAGGCATCTGCAGGTATAATCTACCAGTGACACAGTGAAAGCAAATCTCTCTAGTGCTCAGCAATCACAATGACATTACTAAGACAATGGGGTGAAGTACATTTCTAGAGTAGTATGCTTAAGTTTAGGAAGAAATATATAAATATCTGTATGTGAACTTAGCACATAGTCCATAGAAATCAAGTTAATGACAACGATGAAGTCTAGAAAGTGATTTCCAGTCTCTAAAATAGAAAGATAACTTGTGCTCAGTTCATGAGCTCCTAAGCAGAAGTATCCAGTGTTGATTTGGTTGCACTATGATATTCAAGACATGTTGTTGGTGGATTTGACTTAAGCTATGAGAGCCTTCAACTTTCCAGCTAAAGACAAAATATATCAGTGCATTCCATTAGTTGTTGAGCTGGATCGTTTCCTAAAATCCAGTGAGTATGTTGCTTATTTCAGATAACCAGAGGAATTTGGTCACCATGTAATGTTTCAGAAGGTCTTCCACAGGTCCAGTACCCTATTCTGGGTCTACATGCTAGCACCGCGTAGATGTCTTAGATACCTTAGGAAAATAAAATAATTAAATACTTATGCCTCTGAACTCTGCCCTTGTTGTCCATTGGCTATGATGGCAATTTATGTACGTTAGTCTCAATTAACACTATTTAATGAACAATAAATCTAAGTGTTTTAATCTTGAATGGAATACCAGTCCTATTTCAATCTGTTAATCTCAGGCTGAATCCAGCCTTGTATTTCCTAGTATTGAAGTCATACCACTGATATGTAAAGTTTAAGTATCTACTACAATTTTGCTGTATTATCAGCTGGTACATATTGGCCTGGTCCTAATTATCTGAATAAGATCACCTTTCTCAGCTAGAAAGCTCCAAAGAAGGATATTAATTTTAATCCTGTTAGTTCACTCTTTCTGCTTTTGCTTCCTGAACAATTTTGAGGACTTCACGTTCCATCTCTATCTTATTCATCTTTTGTGAAAAACAGAGAAAGTTTTACATGGTAATTTGGTAATTTTCTCTCCACATTTCTTCTTTTTTTTTTTTTTTTTTGGTAAGAGTTTTCAGTGTTTCTGGATGGTGAATGCCCCTCTGCGTTCCAAATTGGTGTCCCAAAGCTGCTTCCTCAGCTTGACTGCTCTCTGGTTTGTTCTTCACCTTCACTGTGACTATTTCACATCTGCTTCCAAAAAAAACTTGGTACAAACTTCACTCATGTCTCTTTTTGGACTCTCATTATTGGTTCTTTCAGATAGCTGCTGTTCCATAGAAAATAATCCTTTCCAGTCATTCTAAAAGTATTAACAACTATGATTTATATATTCATGTATTGTTAAATATAAAAGTTCTCCTAGAGACTCTGACACAGCTTCGTAACAAAATAAATAGAAAGACTGGACAATAAAGATCTGAGCTGAAAAAATTATCTCGGAAATAAAGTTGGAGATTTATTCTTAGAGACTCTGTTCCAAAGAACCTCACTCAGTCTTTATCAAACCGAGTAAAGGTGGGCAACCAGCCTTTCTACAGTGAGAGCAGAAATAAGGCCAGGAGAACGGAGCTGAGGGCTGTGGAAGGTAGCCATTATCCTGTACATTTGCAGTCAAGCAGTTTCATTACAATTTGCTCCTTACTCCTGGTGTTCTAACTCAACAGGGAAATACTTTGCAGTTTATTAGACTCCTGTTTCTCCTGAGAGACGTAGGATATCACAGGGTTTGTCTGTTTAATGCAGTATCAACATTTCCTCTTGGGAGAAGATACCATTTTCGCTCCCTCAAGTGAGCAGCATTTGAAATCAGTTCTGATTAGTGCTCTCCCTATTTCATCCAGGTTCAATTAGTGGAGGATATTGAAGCTGTGAATTACCTGTCATCCAAAGCTTCCTGGTATGTTTACAAAAGCAAATGGAGTATATTATAAAAGTATTGTATATGAAAATGGAGCTATTTATTAATTTTTTTACAACAACCTAGTGCAAACTTTAGCTAGGAAATAAACCCTATGGTTATTTCTCCTTGCAGTATAGGCTTTTATTTCCACCCCATCAACACTACCACCCATTAAAAAAGTCCAAAATGTTACAAGAATACTGAATATTTCAGGAGTATTTCACTGCCGAAAAAATACTTTGAGCTGATGGAAAAAAGAGGAATTTTAAGATGTCTAGTGGATTTCTCACCAGACAGTCTGTTTTACTGTCTGACTCTCCACATAGAATCATAGAATCATAGAATCATAGAATCATAGAATCATAGAGTGGTTTAGGTTGGAAAGGACCTTGAAGATCATCGAGTTCCAACCCCCCTGCCATAGGCAGGGACGCCTCCCACTACACCAGGTTGCCCAAGGCCACGTCCAGCCTGGCCTTGAACACCTCCAGGGTTGGAGCCTCAACAACCTCTCTGGGCAACCTGTTCCAGTGCCTTACCACCCTCAAAGTGAAAAACTTCTTCCTAATGTTCAATCTAAACCTGCCCTCTTCCAGTTTGAAGCCATTCCCCCTCGTCCTATCACTACATGCCCTAGTAAAAAGTCCTTCCCCAGCTCTCCTGTAGGCCCCCTTTAGGTACTGGAAGGCCGCAATAAGATCTCCCCGGAGCCTTCTCTTCTCCAGGCTGAACAGCCCCAACTCTTTCAGCCTCTCCTCATAGGAGAGGTGCTCCAGCCCTCGGATCATCCTCGTGGCCCTCCTCTGGACACGTTCCAGCAGGTCCATGTCCTTCTTGTGTTGGGGACTCCAGAGCTGGACGCAGTACTCCAGGTGGGGTCTCACGAGAGTGGAGTAGAGGGGCAGAATCACCTCCCTCGCCCTGCTGGCCAGTAGTACCTACTGCTATTTCAAACCCATGCAGAATCCTAAATGTCATTGATTCGTGTGGGGAAATGATGCTTAGGCTCCTCAGAATTGTAGTAAGATCCTACCTGCATCCTTAAGCACCTAAATGTGTTTGGAAGTCTGGCCTAAGGTCTCTAAAATTACATTGCATTATTGGCTAATGCTGTATAGTGGTGTGAATAATCCAGATGCATACAAGTTTTTGACAGCATGGATTTATTTTCTTTGCACCTATGCATCACTAATAATACTGAAGGATAAAGACGTGCAACAAGATATCTTCAGCGGGAAAAAAACATTCTCCTAGAGTATTCTGTATGCTAATTACACCTGCAGTGTTTTATTACTTGCAGTGTATTTAAGATAAATTGTTCTTTAGTAATGTAGCTTTCTAAATGAAATAATTTGATTACTGTTTATTTGATTTTTTTTTTTAACTCACATTTTCAAATAAAGGAAGAAACATACTGTAGAAATCTAGTAGTTAACTTTAGTAATGAATAATTTTCAGAATGTTATTGCTATTGTGAACCATAGGTATAAATCACCACTGTGATTTATAGAAGCAATAACGTAATTTTTTTTTAAGTTGGAAGATGGAAGACAGTTGAGTATCTACATTGGAAAATCAATTGCTCCCCAGTGATGAATGAAAATTCCCACCAGTCAGAACATGGAAGTCAGTCAGGAAAGTAATAATAATTGGAGTTCTCTAGCTCATCCAGTGCCTCTAAGTCTGCAGACGATGTGGAAATTTGGCTTATTTTAGTCTTTTTTTCCTTATTAGATCTAAAAGATTAAGCCCTAAGCATTATCTCCAAAGAATTCCTGATTAACTCTTTCTTGATTCATGAGGTATTTGCACACATAATAAGTTGCTGAAAAATTATGTCCTAACATCCTAAAGGATACATACAGAATATTTGATTTCTTTGATACATCTGATTTGAGACCTTACTAGAAACAGACACCAGATTTGCAAACCAGTGTTCTATACTTTAATGGTAATTCATTATTTTTGTTAAAAATTTTTTTGAGGTGAGAAAGCGGATATTAAAAATTGCTTTATAACAAATTTGGCAAGCAATATATAACTCTCAAAGAAGTATTTTCCTAAAATAGTATTTAAGTTGTGCCCTTTAAAATCACAGTAAGCTTAATAAGGTGGGTTTTTTTAATATTTTACGGGGGGTGCGAGAAAAGAATTTATGTTTTTGTGTATTTTTATGTGCTTGTGCAGTCTCTGTAGCAATTAAGTAAATGCATAAAGATAACAAAGGAATATGGGTCATAATATTTTCATTATTTAATGACATTAAA
This sequence comes from Anarhynchus alexandrinus, assembly GCA_008711295.1. Classification (NCBI taxonomy): domain Eukaryota; kingdom Metazoa; phylum Chordata; class Aves; order Charadriiformes; family Charadriidae; genus Anarhynchus; species Anarhynchus alexandrinus. Next base: position 2,996,861 of record VUYV01000111.1, on the reverse strand, counting down.
TTCACTGACTTGCTCTCTGTTTAGAGTAAAAGTGAAGTCTTATGTTCCTCACCTATCAGAAAGGCAGACAGGAGGTTCAACTTCTGTTGCACATATGAATCCTTCTGGTTGTTTAAATTGATATTTGCACTGTTGCAATTCAACACGAAAATGTTATACAAGTAATATGAATACTTGCTGATGACATTATGGGTTGTCATTGTGAATATTACTTTCTTATTGTCTGCATAAACATGAGTTCCAATGTTCATCAAGATTCCTGCAGTGCACTGAATAGTTAGCTGACTTTTGTAAAAAATCTTAAATCTGCTGTCTATTTTACTATAAATTAAAAAAAGAAACTGAAAACCCCAGACATTTGAGTGTTCTTTTTTCACCCGAATACTTACTAGCAAAAAATACTTTTTTATAAAATAAATTAGCATGACACAAAAAATGGAATACAAGTTGTGCGAAACGACAAAAAAGAAACAAGTTGTTTAAAAGTGCAATGAATTGTAAAGGAAAGACTTTATAAAAATGATTACTGCTTTGAGTTTTGAAGAAACAAATTATTCTGCAGAGACATCTCCCTCTCCCATGAGTCTTAACTGATTTTTAAAATAACTTCTGCTTTTCTGACATGCAAGTTCCATCTCTGAAAAGGCTATTGCACAGCGGCTATTTTTTTCCCTGCTATTAAATGTTTCAACATTCAAAGCAAAACACCTTCTGGATTTGTTGAAGTTCAAATGCAAACTACAACACTTGGCTGTTCAGCTGCCCCGTTGTGAACTCTTCACATGGTCTTGCGTACAGAATCACATCAGGGAGAGGATATTTGAAACGGTTTACTTTTTCTCTTTGGTCTTAAAGACTTTCAAGCTTTCTAATAAGTTATTCCATATACAATGTCAGCGGTTGGTAATAGGGGACTATGTGCAGCAGCTGTTCTTGTTGCCTGTGCTATTAGAATGTCATTGTATTTTGTGTTTGAGCGAGAACTCATCTTCTTTTCCTGAGATTCTTTCATTTGGAGACATAGCTCCTATCATGCTATTCTAATAGTACTGGAGATATTAACCAGGGCATAAAAAATGTTGTTATATATAATGGACTTGACATGAAGCAACTGATGCCTCTTGATTTCAGACAAACTAATTATTAATCTGTCCACGTCTTTATATATAATACTTGTAGTTACGCATTTTTTCATTCTAAAGCAATAAAATTTCCAGCTGTAGTCTTCATATGCAGTATACATTACTCAGGTTAATGGGATCTTTAATAATCAAAGATTATTGGAAAATGTGATCACTGTTGATAACAAGGGAGTGCCCAATAAGGAAAGATCATACATGTGGAAAACAGTTTTAGCTTAAGGGTGAAGCTGTTTTGTTAAATGTGCGTAAAAGAGCACATAGGTTTTTGCTAGTGTGTAATTACCCTAACTGCTAGGACAATCATTTAGATTAGTAGCAGTATCCTTGCTTATCTATTTCCGTGGTCGAAGCTGTCTGACTCTCCTAGTTGTGTGTCAGCAACCTTCATTAAGCAAAAAGAGCAGGGCAATTTCACTGAACTCAGGACATTTATTCCTTAAATGCAAACAAATCCTTTTAAAACAATAACTACTTGTACGCTTGCCATCTCTGTGTCAGTGGCTAACTGACGTGGACCTTGTATTACGTATTTATGGAATAAAGTGTGACTATAAAATGACATCTTACTATGCAATAGGAATAATGACATAGACCACTTTTTTTTTTTCCCCTGAAATCCATGTGAAACCATATGTTGTTCTGCTGAAACGTAATATTATTTAAAAATTGTTCCCAGTGCCATCTACATGATGGCTTCTCTTCCAGCTCATTCGAGTCACATTCAGTTACTGATCCAGAGGATTTAGGTGTTTAGTATTTCATTGACATTTACTTCTAAATTCTCATTATTGTACTACCTGCCATGTACTTTTCTGTTGTGACATTACTAATTAAATTGCAGGAATGTAAATAACATTTTATAGAATAACTGAGAAAAGAAGAAGTGGGAGAAAAAACCCCACTAACATCAATATTTTGTATGGGGTTGGATTTAGATAGATGGATGGTGTTTATATTTGATAAAGTCATCTGTATTTGATAGAGATATTGTGTATTCAGTATATGACAGAACACTTCGTGGCTAAAAAAAAATCAATATTCCTCAGCAAAAAGAAGAAAGAAAGACTGTTTTCAGGACTAAACTTCTTTTTGGGCTCATACATTTCTAAAATGTAAATCACATTTGTAATGAAACTAAAAATCTTTCTGAGAAAAGATATTTTAGCATTTAATTTTCATTTCTTTCAACTTGGACCAACAGTGCTGCCTTTGGACCTACACTTTGAAGAGTAAATCTGTTCTCTATAATCTTAAAAAAGATACAATGGAGTTTTTGGTGGAGGTAGGTAGTTATTATTTTAATTTAATTAATATTTCCAATGTTAATATGGATAAGTCTTTCTGATGGCATGTAAAAAATGTCTAGAACCATTTGCTTTCCTTTCACTGCTTTGGTTTAGAAAGAAACTATTGCAATTTATGATAATACGTAACTTCAGAATGTTCAGGTTAATTATAAGTAAGATGTGGCTTTAAGACCCTAAGACATTTTGGGAGCTTTAGGATATAGTCCAAAATGATAACTGATGCCAGGGTGTAGAGCATTGACCTTTCCACCTTTGTTTGGGAGCTGCATTAAGCTCAGGCCCTTGCCCTTATGTCTCACTGGGGCTGCAAATGTGCATACGTGTTTAATGTCCCATGAAAGAGTGGGCATCGTACTGGGAACTGGTTTATGTTCTGCAGATACATCAGTTCCAAAGCTCCAAGTTTCCTGGGTCCTAATTCAAAATATGGTGGCAATGCTACTCTTTTCTCTAGTTTATTCGTGTGTCATTTTTGTCTCTTTTATTCCTCCATCTTTCATTACCTACTTCAAACTAAGAGTTCAAAGTAATTAACCCTTTCAGTACTTCAGAAGTTTAAGGACATTGAACTGTGCATTGAGAATCATATATTATAGCTTGTCTTTGACAGAAGGGATTAATTTACTCTTGCTTTAAAAGAAACTGACAGTGAACCTTTTAATCCCAGCTCATTTCAATATCTTCAACAATTACAGCAGAAATTGACAGTAAGCTGAATTTCATTCGACTGCAACTGATTTATTTAAAAGAAAAAACCATATGAATTAATCTAATTTTTCTCATACTAATAATCTAGCATGTCTCTGCAACATATTAGGTTGTTCAGATTCAAGCACACCTGGAATCTAACTGGGAAAAGCACCTAATATAGTCACCTTTAAGAGCCAATTTCAGATTAAATAGATATTTAAATTTCACTAAATATTTCTAGTGTCACTTAGCTTTCTTCTAAATTATTGCACTGAATTCCTAGGCTACTAAAGGTAAGCAAATACTGTTATTTCCATTTTATAGGACTCTGCAAAAATTTTAAGAACAGACAACTGGAATGTCTGAACTACCATTTTGGCTTTTATTTCTAATGTTATTAAGTTCGAAAGTGAACAGATTCAAATTATAGCACTTTGATGTTGGTCCATTCTGACTGACTCAAATAGAACTTAACTATACGAAAAAACCTTACCTTTGTCAACTACACTGTTGTTCACAGGCAAAAATATTAATTCTACCAAACACTATGAATAAATTAATTTTGTCCATTGTGGAAAATGTAAATAATAATTTTAAAAAAATCTAAAAATATCCAGTGTAAATTAAGTGCTACTTTTCTATGAGGTTTTTTGCACCTCTCTTTTTAAAAACAGTACTGATGTCTTGATATATTGTGGAAAAGAATTAGAAGTTATATTTACCTACTTTTGGAAATCCAAGATATATCTTTTAAAGATTCAGAATAAATATGTAGATACGTAGCCTAATCAAACATTTGATCCAAATACATAAAACCAATTTGCCAGGAAAAAAAGATACTCATAGAGAAATAAGTGGGTCAAACTTTCCTCTTTGTTATTAAATAACTTCCATTTAGTGTCTTTTCTAAAATGTAAAGCTAAATTAAAAAAAAAAAAAAGTTAAAAAGTTACATTGTTAAAAGGAAATGGAAAGATAAACTTAAAAGAGAAAGCATGCAAATATTTTGTACAAAACTTGCTTATGCCATTCCAGGGAAAAACCTGTTGAACATTCAAAGGGAATTATAAATGTAAAGCTTGCAATAAACTGAAAATATTTGTGGGAACTAAGGAAATTATGCTTAATGGTATGAGAAAACATTTTTAAACAAAAGAAATATCGTGTTACTTTGGATAACAGTAATGTTTTCCAGGGAAATGTTGACACAAAATTGGTTTTAAGAACACACAGATTCCCCCATTGTTATATCTTTCAAGGTTATATACTCATAAGAAACAATTATCATATCATTACCCTTGTACTATAAAACTAATTTTCTATTTCAACACTGATGTGAACATACTTAGTTGATTGAAAGGAATGGAGGAAATCCACGCATAATTTTCTTTAATGGGTTGAGTCTCGGGAGAATCTACCTTTCATAAAAAATAATAAAGGCTGAAATGAAGGCACACAGAAGACTTCAAACTTTCAGTGCTGATCCATGCTGTGACTAACACCATACGACCATGTTGAAGAGATCAGTCATCGTTTAAATTAAATGTTTTCTCATATTTCAACTATTTCAGTATAGATGCACAGCAAAAAAAAAACCTATTTGTTTTTGCTGTATGCTATTAAATACACTTCTGCTTCCCTCTCTCCCCCAAATGCATTGTCTTGCAAACACCAACTCTTTTACATGCTGTTGTTATAGAAAATAGAGTCGGGAAAAAAAATGGTTTGAGGGGAAACCTATGTGAGCATCTATTACAGTAGGAATTATATAGACCTTGGTCATTTTGAGAAAATCACAATTAAATGGGAAGAATGCATAAAAGAACTGTGAATTTTTGGAGAGTGTTAAATTCACAGGAGTAACATTATCATGGTCGCCAGCACAGATCACAACTATTTGGTGCTTGCATGGCTGGATGAATCCATAGCACTGGGTGATGCACCAATGTTCCTTATAGGGTGAATGGGGACAGTTACGTACTTCAGAGAAGGATTTCTTAAAAAATATCATGCTAAACAGGAATCAAGAGAAAAGGCTGACAGGTGTTTCTTATGTTCCACCAAAGAGAAGGATCTGTGTTTCCAGGCTTTCATGTATGTTCTTCAGTAACTGTTTCCCATACACAGATGCAGTCATTAGATCAGCCAATTAATCCCAGATTTTTCAGTGAATATGAAAGTGCTGATTACTGAACTAAAGAGTCAAGTTATCTTTGGCACCTCATCAATCTTTCGGGATTCCAATATCAGTGGTTAATTTCGGTAAGAGGGCTCAGTGTGTCCAAAATAGTCTTGAGGTGTAGCCTGTGAGTCCTCTCCAGAGAGGTAAAAGAACATTTTGGTCACTTCAATAAAGAAATCTCTAACTAGAAATCAGTGTAGAAAGAGGAAACACCTTGAAGGAAAATGGAAGGTGTTGCACAAGAGGAAAGAGGAACGCCTACCTTACTGACTACATGAAAGGACTCAGCATGAAATGGGGTTTGTGTTCCTCATCTGTGTCATGAGTAAAGCCATCCATGTCAGGCTACTAAAACACCGAGTACCTGTGGGACTTCATTGTAAAACAAAAATGCAACAAGACAGAACACAAACTTAGGTACCTATTTGATTATACAGTGACTGAATAGGATTTTGAAGACAAATATTTTACTCAGTCATTGAAGTAATTTTGGAAAACTAGCCTGTGACAATTTGTCCAAAGTTGCATGGAATATTTTTGAAAGCACAGGGAACAGAACATCTGTATCTAAGCTCTCTGAGAATCTTACACCACATTCCGCTGCTCATTATTGTCCTGGCAATTAGGTGAACTCCTCTGCTCAGGAGCAAGTTGATGCCAGCTCTTGTCTCTCTCATACATCTCCTCACTCCTGTGGGTTTGCACAAACCATTACAGAGCCTAGTGAATAATTACTATTCAGTTACTTGTTAAAGTTAACCCAAACAAATAAAATGGCATATTTTTTCAGTTTAAAAAAATAAATAAAATTAACATATATTGATAAGATTTTTCCTTTTTCCCTCGCTCTTCAGAAATGTAGTTCAGGAACACTTCAAAAGGGAACTATCAGAACACAATACTGCAAAAATTGCTCATTATCCAAATTCTTTTGGAATTTTTCAAATTGATCATTTTTGAATTTTTAAATAGTCTCTTATTTTAGATTAATTTAAGTAATTTCAGTTGACCTGAGATTTTATTGTTCAGTAAATAAGCTACTCTCCAGAAACATCTTGCTCAGCTCTCTGCCAGCTGCATCCTCTTGAAGTTTCAAGCAGCTCCCCGTTTTCTGTCATTGTGAAGTGAAGAAGGGGGAATTGAAAGGAAAAGAGATGACAGATTTATCATAATTTCTTGTGTATAATTGATCATTGTCAAAAATAACCTCTTGCCTGAAAAAGCAATGAGGTTAATCAGGTGCCTGCTGAAACCTCTGCTGTTGCTTTACTCATGACTTTTTTTCTCACTCTCACAGGTGCCATTCCTGCTGTCCTCACCACCACCCATAGTGAAGAAGTGACAGTCACACCATAAGGCCATGGCAGTAGCATTGGCATGAAATGAGGTAGCAACAGGAGAAATTACTGTGTCAAGAAGCAACAGTGAAACGTGACAACCAAAATAGCACTTGTATGCAGCCTTTACACTGGAAAATATGGTTAAAAACTAAAAGATTTCTCTGCAATTATATTTCACTTATCTTTTCATTAGCATTGTTTAGTGATGTTTTGATTTAAAAAAAAAAAATAAAAAAATAGCAGTTGCCAATATAAAACCTTTGCCTACCAGAAACATTTTGTGGGAAAATACTGGACTGCACTCTTCATCTGAATGTAGTCTCACCCATGTATCTTCTCAATGTTTTAATTCCAAACAGCTGGTGTTATTTAGTCTGAAAAATGAAACACTTCAGACAGTTTACCAATTGTTGTAATTAAAAACAGGAAACAGCAAGGTAAATAAAGTAATCATGGGATCGATAAAGCATTATTATTTTAATGATGATCACAAAAGCCCGGCTCATAAAGTGTTAGGTTTCAAAGTGCAGGAAATGTTAGCAAGCACACAGTGGTCTCTGATGGAGCCCTTGAGCAAAGAAGTGAACTAAAATGAAGTGTCTTGCTAAAATTCAGCTATTTGTCTCTGAAAATACCAAAATAGTTTTCTGGGGAATTACCACAAATGAAGATGCTGCAATAAGGTTGGAGGGGTGGAAGATCAGATAGGAATCATGTCTGAAGGAGAAGGTAGGGGACAAAACCTGATATTAATGTAGAGAGAGGTAGCTCCAGTGGCAGAAGTTCTCAAATACCAAAGCATTCTACATAAGGTGTGTGGAGTTAATGGTTGCGAAGGGAAATAAAAAGCTGAAGCCACTTTCAGTCACCTTGTGCTTTTCCTGATAAACACGGAGCCTAACAGATTGAGAGGCTCCCCTGGTGTTAGATGCAAAGACTGAATAACTCAGTGAAACGATTATGGGCTGTGACAGAGAGGAAGATAAGGACACAGATTACACCACAGAATCCAGTGCAGTATCATGGCTGAGGGACTATTTCCTTTCAGTGCTTTCTTCTTCATGGATCTTGCAGAGCATCTTTTAACTTTCACAGTTTTCTCTCCAGTCACTACCTCTTTGTCCATTTTCCTACACTTTACCCTTCCTATCCCTGTGACTGGGCCAGATGAACTGACAGCATTAGTGATGCCCCATGTCAGAATTTGCCTGTTAAACAATATGAATAGAGTGAATATCTGTATATTTCTTAAGATAGGTTTGTACTCTTCTGTCATCCATTAATGTTCTGGTGGAAACTGTCCTATTGTGTAAGGTCTTCTATGTTCTTTGTGCATAACTTTTTAAGTGTTTAAGTCTTAAATATCTGATTATTATAAGAATTACATATTTGGCACTCTTTACAGGTTGTGACTTGAAACTGATTGCCGAAGTGTTTACCTCGTGAGGGTCAGTAGTTTCACTGTGTGTTGCAGAAGTACCTTGGCAACTTAGATTTATGAAAAGATTTACAAGAACTGTGAAGCACTTCCTTTACTGGTGCTGATGACCTTTAGATGAACTAACAGCAAGCTTATATTTTTACAAAAAAATGTTTAACAGTAAATGCGTTCTGCAGTATGTGATAAATGTTGAACATTTTCCTCAGGGTTTAGTACTTCCTTTTAATTTCTTTAATAACAGTCAAATGAGGTCAGATTCTTTAAAAACTATGCTTATAACTCCAGTAGGATTTTTGTGAGAACTTTAAGCATTGTGAGGGAAATGCATCTTAAAAAAAGCAAGCAGAAATACCATTGTAACAGATACATGTCTGGAGTTAACTCATAAATTCTCAGTTTGTGTGTTTAAAATACAAATATGCTTAATGTTGAAATCAACTTTTACAAAGCAGGAGGATCGGAGACCATCCAATGCCTTTGTGGGTGTGCTAGTGAACAGAGCAGTTCAGAACAGAGAACAGAGCAGAAGCTTGGCAAAAAACTCTGAAAAAAATTGGTGTGATAATAGACTGAAGCTAAGAGATAGGAGTGAAGGTAAACTAGGGCAAGAAACAATGGGGAATAAACAGATCATTTAAGAGGAAGCGCCAGTCCACAGAAAGGGTAAGCTTGAAAGAGAGACATGGGATGCATGGGAGGTTCTCAAGAATCACGAAGAATACACAGAGTAAAGGCAGCTGAGGAGGAGATGCTAATTATCAGTGGGTTGTGCAGATGTTCCAAAATCAGATTCTCTAGATGAGAGTGAGCTTCCTAAGGAACTTGTTTTCTGGGAAGACTTTGTAAAATCAAAAGGCAAAAGCTCAAGAATACCTCTAATGATGTGTCAGAGCAGGGATTAGTAAACATAAAGTGTATGTTAATTGCTCATTCATTGCCTGCATTATTCATACCTGTTTTCATTTCATGATATTGCCAACTTGGACTCACGCCTTTGAACCAAGAGGTGTCATACACTAGAGGTTCTGATCCACTCTAACTATGCAACGTTCACTCTTACACAATTTTAATGAAAAGGATACTTCTCTTGCTGTTCTGACAATATCTTAAATTCTTTCAGCTGCATCGTTCACAGAAACTGTTTTCTTGCACTTCCTGTTGGAAGCTGTCATATAAATTTTGTTGAGTCATGTCAAAAATCTATTGCTGTCCTGCTAGATGTGGCAGTAATGCTTGTAAGAAAAGGTCTCTGAAGAACTTTTACTTCCTTGAGTGTGTTGTGAGATTTATAAAGCTGTTTATCAGACATGATTATTGAGTGAGAGCTCCATTGCAGCACTACTGAAATACTTGAAGCAATATTCTTGCACATTTTTAAGTGACCACTATAAGTATAATTAAATAAATACCCTAACCATCATCAAATTTCTATAAGAAAAAACTACTGAATTTTTAGCAGTACAAAAATTATGTATACATTTGGTCCAAATTCTTCCCTCTATTACATGGCTGCATATCCACTGACTTTGTCATTGTATTATTAAAGTAGACCAGGCCATTTGCGTTTGTCAAAAATGTTCTTTAATGAGTAAGAATTTCACAGGTAATTTGGAAAATGCTAAAAAGTTGAGCTATATACCTTCTTCGGAGGATTTTGCTACTAATGCATCATGTGCAGCAGTAAGTTGAGATTCCTCTACCTTCTAAACCTGTAATTCATAACACTCCATGAGTTTCTGTTCAAGTGGTAAGAACACTCATAAGTATGTATGTTTCTGCTTCTGACCATCTACATGTCATCAGAGATTTATTGTTGTTGGTATCTTTTTTTCCTCCCTGAGAGTCCTCTATCTATCAGTGATTAGATACACTTAATAATTGTTTCTTACGTTTGTATCTTTCAAGAATAAATTACATAGGGAGAAAGGTTCAGCACTCCAGAATAGAAACATGTAAACTTTCCAAAAAAGAGAAACATTGATCCTATTGTTGGTATGGAGAAAAATAGTACCACATGTTGAGACAGCAAGAACATATGAAATTCAATTATATAACCAGAACAGATCAGTGATCTTTCTAATATGGCAGTTTGTCTCTGACAATGGCCTATAGATGGTGCTTAGAAAGAACACTTTAAACCCTCTGTAGAGCAACTAATTGAGCAACGCATGGTCGTGGTTCGGGCTGGGCTGGCCACTAAACCAATGACAGTTGCTCTCAAACCAGGACAGCCATGTTATAAAGAAAAAAGTCTTGTGGCCTCTAAATGCTCAAATGCTCACCAGCATGAAGTGCTTACACATGAGAATGAACAGACTTCATCGTTATTTCCTGTGCATTGTGTACATCTGTATTTGAGTCACACTGAGTTAGGATTCATCAAAAATGGAAGTACATTCAGATGTTGGTGACACCTCAAAGTCAAATCAGAACTAATTGCTGCATTCAGTTTTTTCCCCAAACAATTTAGTACACAAAGCTCTAAACATTTCATATTTTCATATGTATTTTCCTGATAGAAAAATAAGTTACTCATTCAAAATAATTGTAGGCAGTGTATTGAATTAGTCACTGCACATGGGCATTTGAATTCTGTGGCGAATTAGGACTAGAAGCAAATACCTCCACTCTTCTAATAACTTTTATTACATCGAGTGGGAACCTGCATTTTAAGCATTGTCATCTTCCTGTTGTGGAATTGTTCTCCACTCTTAACAGTCCAGGTCAGCAAGGACTGAACGCATTAGTTTTGCCAGTGCAGCTAAAACGCAAGTAGATTCCTCTGAGAAAGTGGCACAGAACTCAATGAGGACTGTGTAAAAAAATCCATTTCATATCAAAATGCTTCAGGTCTATCTATCTGACACTGTGTGTGTAAATAATGTAGCAAATTAAAAAATGAGACAGTATAGATAGAATAAGATGGTTGTTATCATAAAAAATACTGATTTTTCACTCACTGTTTCATACTCACATGCTAAAAATGAGAGATCTATGTTTTAATATTGTGATCATTATTGCATGCGATGGGACAGAGGACAAGAAATGCTGCCTCTTGATTCCTTTTCATATCTTCTAGGCTCATCTTGAGTGGCATTGCTCTTTGTAACCCTTACATGCTTTTGACAAAGGCATACAGTCACGCTGAGATGTACCATATTGAGATTGCCCCACATCTGTGCTGTGAATTTAGCTCTTGTATGGCCTTGTTGCCATCAGCACTCTGATCGACCCCTTGTTGTTATCCATGGATGGCTGCTCTCAGTCTCTTGACTGGCTGCACGTTCACCACTTGTTCACACACTCTCATTCATACTCCATGCAAACTTGTGTATTGACTATGCTATATATTTCTTTGCAAATCTCTACATAAAAGCTTCAGCTTGGAGAATGGAAGGTAACGAACTAAAATGAACCACATTTTAGCAGTTCAGCATCTGTCCCTGCATTATTTATGCTTAATGTTGAGGCCACAGGTTAATGGGAAGAAGTTAATCAATGCCTTTACAGGTGCTAGAAGAACCGTTCCTGTGCAGTATCTCTTTTAGTTTTGTGTTGTAACTGCCAGACTGAAACCCAGGGACTGCAACTTTCTTCTTTATTACAGTGTGTTTCATCTCTTTGCTACTAAGAAGGTGAAAGGACTTTTTCAAAGAAAAAATTTGCAAAGTTGGTCTTCTCAAACAGAGATGTAAGGTCAAAATGGCCAAAGCAAGAGGAATAAGTTAATGACAAGGGATATATTTCTAAGGCATTAGATAACTCAGACTTTATCTGTGTACATTAAAATATGTAAATATATCTAACACAAGAGTATGTAATATGTTAGGCAGTCTCTTGTTTTTTTTAATGAGATTTGTTACTCATATTAAAACTAGAAATGGCCTTGCCTTTGTTAGGATACTGCTAATTCAAGTTAACACCATACCTTTTTCTGTGGGGAAGCCCTTAGCTATCAAAAGTTACTTGGACCTTAAGAAGAAAACAGATGTTTCCTTGCTTTACTTTGTGTACCTGAGCTTAATAAATTCAAGTAGGAGGAAATCCTCAGGTTGATACTTAGAATTTCTTTTCCTTTGGATTGTATGAACAGCAGATCGCATTCTGTTTTGAAGTCTATTGTGCAGCCACCTCTGATGGCAGAGAAGCACAGATTTTAAGCCACAGAAATTTAAAAAATGTAAACTGAAACATAAGCAATGGAAAATAGGCACTAAAAATAACAATTGTGGAGGTGTCTATTTACCTTTGGACTTCTGAAACTTTTAATTTTCGTAGAAAGCTTATCATACTTTATAGTATTTACAGTGAACTCACCCAAGAATCCTGACATCCATTTTGAAATTTAAATGCATGTTTTCACAAAAAGTTTTAACTGAAAACACTTTTTTGAATGCCAGATATCTCTAATGGGAATGTAATAATCTTACAGAATATACATTAAAAAAAACCCTAGTCTTGATTCTTAGTTGTTAATATGTTTGAATTACATGAAAAAACAATCATGATGAAGTGTCATTTATGTTTCTCCAAAGCTCTTGTAGAGATCCCCACGAAAATGAAAAATTTTTCCTAATGTCTGAAAGCATAAATTTCTCTTCAGCAGAGTATATCATGGCAGATGTTATCATCTACTTAAAATAGATCTGTACGTGAAATGTCTTTGTTGGACTATAATGGCTTGTAATGCAAAATTTTACACACCTCATTAATTTCACAGTGCATGTAACCCAAGAAAGGAATAAGGATTGCATGCCTTTGTTGGAGATCTTAATAGTTTTGAACAATTTTGACAAGTGAATTAGTACTACAATTTTGGATTGACAGATGTTCAGTATCTGAAATACTATCAGAAAAAGTCTGAAAAAACTTACAAATTATGTCATTTTTTCACAGCCACCAGTTTAAATTTCCTTATCCTCTAATATCAAAGAGAATCCAGAATCTACTCCCAGGTAAAGGGCTAGTGCTTCACATAGGAAACTTGGGAATTTCTCATTTTAGGTACTGAACAGTACAGAAAATGGGGATCTATTTTTCTCATCCTGTTGCTGGCCTTTCTCTAACATCTTACTCTAGCTTGTAGAAAATAACACTAAGTGAATTACAGGCAACAGTACAAAAATCATTATTATTTGTATTTTCAAAAAAAAGTTGTTAAAATGACCTTACTTATGCAAAGAAGGCCTAATTACTGCCAGTAAAAGATCCAAGTTTTAATATTAGATATCCTGGAGTAATTTCAGGATGTGTAAGTCCAAATATTTCAGTACTCTATCAACCAGCGTTTAATCCTTAGTGTTTCTTTCAAAACCCACTGCCTACAATCAAGCCAAGTTTCAGGAACCGGAGGCACGATATCTGGTGTTTGCAAACTAGGTAAAACAGTTTATCTGATAAATAGATAACTCAGTTTTGCTTTAGCAAAGGAAACCTGAATGTGTGTTAGTTCATGATACCATATTATTAAGGGAGAGGTGAGTTAGTTGAGTGCATTAAAACAATGACCCAGAACAGAAGTTGAACCCCAGCAAAGCTATTTGGTTTTATTTATGAAAACTGTGATTAATCCTTTGCCATTGTTTTATGTAGAAAACTATTCTTTTGGGGGGACAATTCTTCTTTAGAAATGAAGTGGGTAGAATTCTGAGCTCCTGCAGAATACAGAATACACTGTCATTTTTTAAATACTTCAAGTTATGAGACAAAAAATTCTCTGCTCATGAGATTTTTACCTTGTCAATTAGATTTTAAGAAGTTCAGGGAAACTTAAAAAAAATAATTAAACAATATTTCCATCAAAAGCTGCTTTGCAAATTGAAACAACATTCTGCAAATACTATATTCCACATTTTATGAATGTAATGGTCTATAAAAGTCAGGGTCGGGAAATTAAATTGCTTTCCAAAAACTACGGAGAACTCAGTGCTTTAAGTAATGAAGGTAATGAAGACTTTAGAACTTTCTTCTTCCTAAACATGTTGATTGTTATTGCAGACATCTCTGAAGAGTCAAATTTAAGTGTGTTCTGTCACTAGTTTTTTTATTTAATAACTTAAAAGGCACCACTTGTCTGAGAATACAGAGACAAAAGCAGGTCATACAGGTAACCAGAACATACCAGAACTTCTTATAAGTAAAAGCACAATACAAACAAAATATAGCCTTGAAATCCTTCACCCAGGACATCTGACAAATACTTTACAAGAGACAATATGTGGATGAAAAAGTCAAGCTTTGTTTATTTACTTCCTCGTACCAACTATTCCAAATTGACTGAGACATTCCCAGAGGGGAGATGCTGATGTTCTGAAGAGGCTGGTCATCTTCTCTTACCCATTCCCAGCACCACTGCAGGGGAACAGAAGATAGGAATTCTGCTCCTACGTCCTCAATTTGACTTTACTAGCGTGAAGACCTGAAATATCAGAAGAATAAGGATAACTTTACCTATACATTCTTTCCAGTCACCAGTCAATTCTCAAAAACTTTTTGATAGAGGGGAAAGGAGGATAGAAAGAAGACTTTCTGATGAGTTCAGTACAAACAAGTAGACAATCTTCAAAGGTTGTTCTCATCTGTTTAAAATGCTGGCATGACCAAAGCTTTAATTGGTAACTTAATTTATTTGAAAGAACACAGTGAGAATGGCTTGTACCCAACTCAACCCATCAAAATTTTCCTGGCTTGTAATGAGCAATTATGCCCCTTATAGACTTTTTAAGGCAAGCTAGTAAACCATCTAATACTATTGTTAGCTAGAGTATTTTGTTTCCAGACAACTCGATTTTAACTGAGTATCAAATTAACTGAAGAATAATGAACCAAATTTGTTCAAATAATAAAGTAATACCTGTCAATTAATTGTAGAAATATTAATTTAAGAGATGGTGGGAGGACAGAGTCCTTCAGTTTATGGGCTCTCAATAACCTTTCGTACTACTAAGAGTTAGACAACATTCTTGTTATGGAACTGGATTTGCCTAACCTGTCTCCTTTGCTGCATTTTAGTGAAAAACTGAAAGGTGATTGACTAGGGTATGTCTTGTCTACAGTAAGTGTCCAACTATAATCAGCTTACCGAAATTGTGTGGGAATACTCCATTCTGAGGTCAGTCAGGATGTTATCCTTTCTTATAAATCACAGGGAATAAAAAAGTGTTCTAATATAACATTTACACTCTATACATTTAATGTGGACCTTTTACATTAATTAGAGGGGAAGGAGAATACTGAGATAAGAACTGAATTCACTGGATTGTGCTTGCCTACAGTGAACTCAGTGAGCACAGTCATCCTTGACATCAAAAGACAGCCAAAAGGTGACTTTTTAAAAAGGGCTATATAAATTAAAAGCCTCTGACTTAAAACCAAAGATTATTCTGTTCCTCAATTAGTTTAGATCAAGTCCTTCCAAATGTCATCTGCGGTTAATAATATTTTAAGTTTTGCTTTGAAAGAGAAGGTAGGGGTTCTATTTTTGAAGTTTTAAAGGAGAAGACAGGGGTAGTTTAGAGCTGGTCAGAGAGTGTTATCCCTTTCTGTGGTCTAGACCTGCTTCACAAGCAGCCTTATCTTGTCTCCTGGATATGAATCACTGCATCACTTTGCTCAGTCCATTTCATAGGTGCCATCTGATCCGTTGCTTCTTGCTCTGCTTCCAGATTTGATGACTGCACTCTTTTGTCCAGTTTTTGTGGAAGCTGTAGATACGTCTTATTTCTTGTTCCTTTATTGTTCACTGATCACAAGCAGGACAGTGACAGTTCATGAGAGGCTATTTTCTTTTGCATCCATATGCTTACCACAAGGTGATTTAGAACTCCATAGTCTTTATGTGACTTTCTAGAATAGTATATTTACTTTTTCTTTTGTAAGTTTATTATATCCCTGTTTTCAACATGAGCAATGATATATACAGGTAGTAAACAATCTAGTTTTCCTATCGAGCAGCATTTTTTTGTAAGATATTTTAGAGAAAGTTTGACAAAATTGTTGCTAAATTTGACTCCTTAGCTAATAGAGCACCATTTTTATAGTCTAGACACATTTTTTTCCCTATAACACAGCTGGACTGCAGATAACCTCGACTCAAAGAAATGAGTTTAAAACAATAGTCTTGAAATTCAATTAACCTTGTGATTATTATGATGGAATTTCTTATTTATTATGGTCATAGTTGATATACCAGCATTTTGTACCTGACTATACATGCTTGGCTGCTGTAGTCTCAATAGATGGTCTTTACAGAGAGTGAAGCTAATATCTCTGTCCATAAGACATAAATAAATCAGCATCAACTTTGGACCATGTTCCACAATTTTCTTGAAAATGCCATATGGGCAAATCACACACCAGCCTTTGTTGTATGTTTTCTCTGTCTTTTCAGAATAGTCTGCCCCATTACCTTCTTCACAGGATTTGGCTCATGCAACTAACTATTAAGACAAAAATCTTTCTAGCTTAGAGATTTATCCAGGATGAGAATAGAAGCAATAGCAATTTTTCAGCATTTTTGTCTATTTAGGCTTCCATACATATCAGATCCCTTTACAGTCACATAAGGAAATGCAACATGTTTGTAACTGTGACTCTACCACCTTTGTTGCATTATTCCTCTTGGAGATTTACTATATTAAGTGTTTCTAACATACCCATCATCATAATTTTTTTACTTGTCTCTTAGAAATCTAACAATAGTTGAGCAGAAAGAAATGGCAGAAAGCTCCCGAAAGCCAATTTGCTTGAAAACCAGATATTGTGTACTGAATGAAACAATCTCTGTTTTATTCATTCTGTTGTGCTGCCATCAAGAAAGTTATTCACCATCTCCCCTGTTTTTCCAGCTCTTCAAATTTTCCTGAAGAAAGGACAGAGAGGCTTCCATAAACACAGGTAGCAGAAAAAAATTACCGCTTTGGGCATTATTTTTAAATCACTGTATCCCTACAACATCATCATTTCTTTATTTACTTAAATTTTGCATGTAGCTCATTCCGCACATCTGCCTCGAAATGAGAGCAGCTGAGTTAGATTTTTGTATGAAGTGGCAATTCTCTTTCCTTTGCAATCACATGGAGCTGCATGAGTTTAATAGATGTTGAACAGGGACCTGCTGAATGGAGCAGATTTAAGCCACATATTCCCAAACATGGGCAGCCTGCCAGCCTGCTGTATGGGTACCTTCCTTATTAACAGCAAAGCAGAAACTGCACCTTTGCTACGTGTTTGGCTACAGATGTGCTGTTTTGCACGTGAACCATAACAGAGATTACAAGCTTAAAGTTTTAAATATAATTTTAACTGAATGTTTTCAGTTTTATTACATCTCTGCTTTTTGTTTCATAAAAGGGAAAAAAAAATATCTGTGTTTAATTTTACAGGCTGTTGTACCATTTTTTTAATCTGACACATTCAGTTGTACCAGTAATATTTTGTTCTGCTATGCCAATAGAGTAATGAAACATAACTGAAGTAACCAGAGACAGCAATGAAATAGGCCACAAAATGTAACAAGTAGGAGTCTTTTGAACAAAAAGAGAAAAAAAGCCTCTATATGTTTGTAATGATAATGCAGTTTCTTGCTTGAGCATCAGTTAAAATAAATGAAAATAATTTCTTCACTTTAAAAATATGTTATATACTGAATTCATGGGAATTTTCCATGCTTGACCTGGACTTGTAATTGCTATGATTCATGCTTTTTAATTTGCCACTTTACATTTAAGAATCTTATTGTACTTTACAGATAGTAAATAATATGGTACTGCTCTGAATAAATGCATACACATATGTGGATGTGTGTATGTATGTATATACACACAAATGCACACACAGACACACAAAAAAGGCAAAGTATGAAAGGAGAAAATATGTCTCTAAGACCAAGCATACACTGCTCCTCATGACTAGCACAGTTAATTCAGCCGAAGCTCCTAGTGAAATTTCAGTCATACTGATGAAGTGCATTTTCATACACGTAGCTTATTCTGACTGCAAGGACTCATTTTATTTTACCAACAAACAGCATAATTTTTCCATGAGTGTTCTCTGATACACTGCAGTAATTTTCCATGTGAGGAAGTGTTCCTAATTCTAATTAGACCCTCTGAGCTTGATGCTGTGGCTTGTCTAGAAAATGACACACGAAGATGGAAACCTAGGTAAACACCATGGTTTAACAAGTCTTGACTGTATAAATCATATATATAACATTAAAAAAAAAAGGCCAACAAAAACAAAAAAAATCTGTCCTCAAACTGAGATCCCCCAAATCCCTGTAACAGCATTAGCTGATATTTATTAGCTCAGACTTGGCATGCTGCTGCCTTTTTTTCAGCATAAACTAAAGGCACAGGATATTTATTTATGCTTGGAATATGAATACAGTATAATCTATTGTCTTCCCACATCCCATACTGTAAGCTTTTTTATGAAAGGATAATTATTCCACTTACTTGAGTATATTGACTAACCCAGAAGGAGTCTCGTTCTGAATCCTTGCACCTTGGCGCAAAAAGGCATACAAAACACTAAAACACCTGTCTCCCAAAACTAGTGGTAGAGAGTAGGGAATAATTTCTTATCTGGTGGAAGGATGGTGAATAATACTGAGAAAACCTGTATTTTATGTCGCAGGGAGAAATTAGGGACCAGATGAAGAATTTGTCTGCATGTATTCAATGACAGATTTGATATAAAATAGTAAGTTTTATAGACCCTGTCTTTATTTTCATCTTGAAGCAGCACCACAGCCTGGTCAGTATGTCCTGATCACATATGTGGGGTAAAAAGAAATGAATCTCAGTCATTCCCAAGGGCTGAGACTGAGACTGATGTTGTTTAATGTCTTTGCTGCCGGGCTGGACAATGGGATGAAATGTACCTTCAGAAAGTATGCAGACGATATCAAACCGGGGACAGCTGGCAGAAACTTTATGGAGTTGAACAAAGCTGAATGTAACATCCTGCACGGGCTGGTGACATACCAGCTAGCAAGCAGCTTAGCAGAAAAGGATTTAGGTGTCCCACTGGACAAGCCAGAAACTATTCAACAGTGTGTTGCAGAAATGAAGAACAACTGCCTGTTGGGCTGTATGAGGAAGAGTACAGCCAGCAGGCCAAAGTGATTCTTCTCTGTTTGGCACTAAGGATGTAGCATCCAAACTATTATGGCCAGTTTCGGGCTCCCCAGTACTCAAAAACCATTGAAATAGAGGAGGGAAAAATAGAGAAACCATTGAAATGGAGGGCCACCAACATGTTTAGGGGGTTGGAGCACAAGATGTACAAGAAAAGACTAAGGGAACTGACTTTGTCAGTATGGAAAAGAGAAGATGAAAGGGAGCTGTTTTCAGCTGGGACAGTGTAGAGAAGATAGGACCAGATTATTCTTGGAGGTGCACAGTGAAGGTATCAGAGGCTACAAACATGAGCTACAACAAGGGAAATTCTGAGTAGATGTTAGGGAAAAAAAAGCTCGTGATGTGAGTGGTCAAAGTCTGCAACAAATTTCCCAGAGAGGCTGGAGATATTCAATGCTTCACGGTGATCCAAAATTGAAACTAAATATGGCTTGGAGATTGGCCATGCTCTGAGTGGGAGTTTGGACCAGATTTCCTTCGGAAATCCCAGATGACCTTCAGAAATCCCTTGCAAGCTAACCCATAAACCAAATATAAGATTCCCTGAAGTTATATTAGCAGTCTCCATCACAGGTTTTTGCCTTGTCTTAGCTGTCCTGTTCCAAAGAAAAACTTGATTTTTAATACAAATAATTTTCTGCTATTGCAGGGACTTAAAACATTGAACTCATTAATGTTTTACACAATGGGAATTAATGAACCAAGCAAATCCTTCTAGCCCTGTCTTCCTATGTTCATCTGTCTTTGTGGATATTCTACTGTCAGTTACAGCTCTCTGAGTGCTGGCTGTGATTATCCACTAAAATAAGCAGGAAACTTTACTGAAGAAGTTTGTTCTGGAAACACTTTTCTTATATCCTTTTCTTTATATTTTCATGGCAGGATAAAAGAATGAAGAGAGATACAGTATCACTGTCTCATTCCCATTTTGAATAGCAATTTTCCAGGGGTCCTTTCCTTTCATGTTAGAACACCTTCATACCTGACAGGATCAAAACCCAATTGCATTGAAGGAACCATCCCCATGTCTTTTCTTTAATCTCTGAACTTTCATATGTCAGTGAAAAACTGTGAAAAAACTGAAAAATCCACAAGTAAAGTTTATTCCTTAATGTAGATTTTACCTGATAGAAAAAAAATAACAAAACCAAACCAAACAAAACCCTAAGGATTCAATTTCTCAAACTGAATTTAAGTGGTAAAGATTTTTTTCAAATTTTCATCAGGCTAGAAAATGGCTCAGTGCACTGAACTCAGAGAAAGTCACATCCAAAAGTAGAGTCAGCCATCAATAGCTTGTTTATTAGATATTAATTTGCATTTTGAGAATATTTCCATCTGTTTCTGTTTTCAAAAGACAACCATTTGCTTCTCAAAGCTTGAAAAATAAATCTTAAATACAGAAACTTGAATGTTATGACATGGTTCTTGGGTAGTTTTGTGGGGGTTTTCTGTTTTTGTTTTTTTTGGGGGGGAGGGAGGGATGGTTGTTTTTCCTTGGGTTATTTTAAATTTTTTTTTAGGTTTTATTTGTTTGTTTGTTTGTTTCTACTCAGGACTCATAATATTTTCCACATGCTCAAATTTCCATTTTCCACCTGAGCAAATTTCCATGCTACTGTTTCTGAAGTTTCGTGCGAACACCCAGATGGTACAGACACATATCAAGAGTTTATGCTTAAGAAGATGGTGAGGAACAGACCGCTACCCTGTGTTTCGAGAAAAATAGCAGTGCATTCCATGGACTTAAGTGACACGTCATGACCTAAGTGAAAGCACAGTATAGTGGCCTTTAATATAGTATGACCTGAAAACTGCTGGTCATAGGCTGTTGTTACGAACAACAGTCAGTACACAGATTGGCCAGCTGAGAGTTCCTCTTTAATCATGGTGTTGCGGATGCCCTGTGATCTGTTTCACAGTTTCACGGTTTCACAGACCATCAGCAATCCATGGATTGACCACAGTCTGGCAATCAATGTCATATTTTCTGCTTCTCCTGCTAGGATTTTCTGTCTTGCTACTTGGCAAAACTGTCAACTTATGCTACTGGAAAAAAAAAAACCACAAACAGCAGGATGCTAATTACTCTTCCTGTCTATTAGCCAAAAAATATGGAAGAATATCATTCACTTTCATAACTGACACAACTTCTGAAGGCCTTTTCAGACTTTAGGCAGGGTTATACAGTAAAGTTCCTTCCTCCTGTAAAATTCCCACATGGATCATTACTTTCTGCCTACCCAAATTTCCAATTCACTTTCAAATGTATGAGTCACTGTTGAGCTGAATATGTATTTTATTTTGAGTCCTGGTATTCCATCAAAATGATATCAACAGAACTGCATCCTTCACTTTCTGCCTTATATTTTCTGTGCACTGTTGTTGTGTCCTGGTGAGTAATGTATGGTATGGTGCATTATGGAGCACAGCTCGTACTCTATTAACAGTGCCTGTGTTTCACTCCAGAGATGTAAGTCTGCGACCAGTGAAAACAAGAAGTCCTGTAACATGAAAACATCTAAAAATAGCTAATTGTTGTAGAGGGACAGGAATTGGATATACCTCAAAAAGCATAACAGTACAATGTGCAGAATGATATAAAATGAGTTTGTGTGGTGGTTTTGTCACTGAACTTTAATTAAAAATTGTTCTGATGACTCATATGAAAGTGCTTATGACACAAATGATTTGAGTATCGTGTCTTATGATTCAGTTTCAGGCTAAGCAGATGCAAAGTCGACAGATACTTTGTAGCTAGATTCTTCATCTTTATAGGTACTGGGATTCCAAAATATGCTTTTTAAAAAATGCTTAATACTATTTTATTTTTTTGCAGTTCTTAGCAACAGAAAACTAAATATTTTGCTTGATTGCTATAAATCCAATCCTGAACTCCTTATATGACTCAGAATAATTCTATGAAAAAAAACCCTACAAAGTGATTATCAAAACAATGTTTTATTTTTAAACAAAAAGCTGATTCTGATCTTTATAGATTTATTGTTTTTTCATCTTTCATGATGGACACTTAACTGCATCAAAAACAAAGAAACAAACAAACAAAAGGAAAGAAAAGCAATATCTATTTTAAATCTTAAGAGTTTTTGAGTGTCTCTGCAAACAGAGATTCCTTTTTGAGCCTTCTTATCAACATCTTAGTAAGCCACAAAGATAGAGAGAATCAAAAGCCTACATATTCCTAAGCTCCTATCATCTATAGCAGTGGATCCTGCATTTCATCCTCTTGATGTGTCATGGACACTAATGCAGTCATGTATCATGTATGATGCATGAAATCCCATGTTCCAGAAATGAATTATGGTGATATTGGCACCGTGTAGCAGCAGGAGGAGTCTGTCATCTACTGAGATCCCTCTGAGAACCTGATCATATGATGTGAGAACCCAGTTGCCTGACCCTGACAAACCATTAATGACTGATAGACCATGAGTTGGGAAACTCAGACTCGTGTGTCCCTGCTTATCACTCTTATGGGCACTGCCAATTACTGTGAAACTTACGCGTTGTGGCAGGTCAAGTGTACACGTGAAAGGGAGCAAGAGAACATGAAAGCACGCTGCAGTTCACCTCCACAGAGGTGCAGATGTGACAGACAACCAGGCTGTACTCCTGATGTGATTATGATAGAGAGCTATTATTTAGTTTGCTTCCTGGGGTATTATTTCCTACATAATTGACCAATTTTTGTGAGAAGGCATAGCATAATACCTAGTTGTGGCACTATGTATGGAGATTTGGCACTTTGTCTTTGAAGTTATTATCAACTGGTGTTAATATACAGCCCACGTTTAGTCTTTTGCTATTTAATTATAATTAGATGTTCTGTGAGGAAAGTATATTAATTAGGGGGGGGGTTGTTGTTTTTTATGATTTTGTCTTGTCTTCTAGAGAAGACTAGAGAAATTTTTTTTTAATAACCATAACTAGACATATATTTTAAGCTAAGTCAGCAGGGATTACTAGATGAAAGCTATGATGATAAAGTAAAATCTTTAAGTCATTTGAATGATTATCCTGTTTAAAATATCCTTCATGCTAGGTAGCAAATCAAAAATCCCATTTTTTTTAAAAAAAATAGAACAAGATTTCAGTAATTTGATTCAACTACATCTGGTTTGGGTTTTGTTTTTTCTTTTCCTTTCCAGATGATAGCAGATAACCAGGTTTTCTGTATACATTTTTTTTCCTGTAGAGGTTTATGAAAAGAATAGAAGAGGATACATTATTTTTTACTTAAGGTCTTGACTGAGAAGGATGGTATCTATGGTTTTCTACATTCTCTTACTCTACTGACAAGAGTGCTTTTAACACACTTGAATGCTTGTATGCACAATGACCTATACTGAATAGGTAGGGTAGTGGGTGACGTGCAATATATTCAGATCCAGTAAACAATTTTTCATCTGTTTTAAAGGAGATTTGCAAACCGTACTATTGTCTTGGAAATCTTGTAGTTTGGTTTGTTTTGTTTTGGTTTTTTTTTTTTTTTTAATAAAAATACAAAACATCATTCAAGTGGAAAATATGAATTGTCTATTTGTGTCTGATGAAGAACACGAGATAACTACAACAGGCACTAAAGTAAAATTTGCTTTCAGGATTCTATTTATTTATTTATTAAGAAACCTGCTCTAAATAGCTTTGGAACTCATTTATCTGTTATTTCCCACTTTTTTTTTTCTCATGAAATAGGTTATATCAAGAACTGTTTGACGCACTCTTCCTCCTTTGCACCCTACCTTTTTTTTGTACATCATTGAGCTTTTATACACAACATAATGAAAAAAACAAGTAGTCAGGCACAGGTGTTGATGGATGACAGTGATTTAAGACTTGGTTCCACCTCTTTACACATTTTAACACAGCATTTATTCACATAAGCAATGACTTTGAGATCAGGAAGAAGGCGGACTCTGTCACAATCATCATAGCTCTCGAAACAACAGGTTCGCTCTTTCTCAAAAGCAAAACATCACCAGTCAACTTAATTAACAGTGGAAAAACCCAGTTCATTTACTTTATTCATTGGGGTAAAAAATGAAATGACAGAGGATCAGAAAGGGTTGTCTGATACTTATGATGGTGGTGTTAATGTTTAGAATTCCTCTTGCTTAGGAGTGTTTCTGTTTAACATTCTTTGTGAGCATTTCTGCTTAACACTCTCCATGAGCAACGTGTGTGACACCCCCTGATGATCTCCTACATCTAGCAGAAAAATACAAATACCCAAATTGATATAATAGCCATGGGAGGAAAAGGTTAACATTAACCAGAGTAGGTCATATGCAATATGATTCATTTTTTTAAATGATCTACCCTCTGTTTTGGGATGTTGACAAGTACTTGCCTTCTATTACCCTTTCGCCTCATGAAGAGGAACATCTAGGGGTAAAATAACACGGAGGTGATGAGCTGTGATGACCTATATAAGAAAGTGCACAATTTCAATTATCTCCATGTGTCACAGTGTGTCAAATTCATCAGCTACAGCCTCTGTTTGACATTAGCTATGTAGCAAGGGGGCTGAAACCAGAGAACCTGCTCTTGCGGAGATCCTCCTTCTTTTGTAAACAGTAACACACAGTCCAACCAGCCTTAAATATCTGGTACCATGCTGAGACTCTAGATACATCCTAAGTTCACCAGTGCTTAAATGGACAGCTTGATCTAAATCAAAAACTCTGTAGAGTAGCTCCAAAGACTTTTCTCTCTGTCACTTCTCCTGGCCCCCGCCAAATTACAGCAACATATATTGAAAAAGTTGGGTGCTGAAGTTAGTTATTTTAAAATGGTAGATAGATGTTACTAACAAACCCGTGCATTCAGATAGTGGCAAAATATTATTATTTTCTCACTAGAATAAAAAAAAAGAGAGCAATTTTAGGTGCTTAACTCACCTACCTCATACAATTAATGTTGAGAAATGGACATACCTGATGGAATGAAATCACCTTTTGGAGATGACTATATCTCCCTTAGCTATATAGGAGAATGCCCATAACCTAGGTGCCCTTACTTAGGTGTATAAAGTTAGTAAAACCTTCTATTCACTGTAAACTGTTCAGGGAGCATAGACATTGATCTTCGGTTACTTAAAACTGCCTGATGATCTTTCTCTCCTTTTTCTTCCGCTGTGCTCAGATTAAATGTGTATTGATAATAAAAGAGATGGCTTATCCAGCACAAGGCTATTCAGAGCTTTCATTCAAACTATGCTTGTCATTTATTTTCCTTATTTGGCCATTGAGTGTTATTTGTGTGGGTCTAGTCTCCTACAAAAGCTGTGGCAATTCCTTTTGTTTTCTTTCCTTGGCTGTTTTTCTCAGTTTCATGTTGTTTTCCTTCTTGCAGCATCCTTCCTTTCTTTTCCCTGGGCACCCTTCCATTCCCTCCTCCAGGGTTACCATAGAAATACGCAGTCACAAATTTCAGCAGAGAAACTCAGGCTGAAGCAATAAAATGAAATGTCAGGAAGAACTACTTTGCATAAGTCACAAAACAAATTGTACATTTGGATAATTATTAATAATGTGATATTTTTACAGAATTTGGGCATAGCTGTAGGAGCTTGCTTTTAATGTTGTGCTTTTAGTTTGTACTCTGCTATTTGCATTAATAGCATTGGCAATAAATACACAGATTTGAAGCGTATCAGCTTGGCAAGCCCTTTTATCTTCTGCCTACAGTATTCATTTTAAACAGCTACAAAAATAAAACTTGGCACTTCCCAAAACAAGACTACAAACAAAGCTAAATATACTATGCACAGTATATATCTAAGTGTGACACAAACACTTCGTTGGCTACATGTTGGCAATTGTGAATAGGCAAGGCAGAGGAGTTCCCCTCATATAAGACATCTGGAATTAACTGGCTGTCCTTCGTCTGGATATTAGGATATAAAACTTACTAGGGGGAAAAAAAGCACCATATTTTTTTTTAAAAATGCTGTTTACTGCTAGATGTGAGGACATTATGAACATATTTTGTCAGTAGATATATAGCTAGTTAAACTATTCATTGCAAAGCCATTTATAAATCTGGACTGATTCTTCAAATAATGTATAGTGAACTGACCTCAGCTTATGTAACATTTATTTGATGTGCAACAGTACTACGGTGACAGTTTGAAGTGGCAATTTTCAGCCTTGTAGTTATTGGATGATTGTTCAATTTGAGAGTACATTCTTCACTTGTTATGGAGTCTCATTGGTCACTTATTCTTTTTGCTTCTAGATTAGCTATTTAGAACTATTAGAATAACAGGATGATTAATAGGACCCTATAAATAGCACTGAATAAAATATCATTAATTTATTATTAAGATATATACACACTAATTCTATGCAGAAAAACTGTCTGAGACTTTTTTTTTTCTGTTTCAGCATTTACTGATCTAGTTAATGGAAAAAATCATGTAATTACTTATACAGGAAAGAAAATATCTTAGAAGGACCTTATTGGGATGTTAATTTTGAATACTTTTAGTGCCAATTTCTGGATCTTGAAAATTTTACTAGATAAGGTTAGATACATTAGAAGACAACATCTGAAGGCATCTTTTGTCTTTTTTGGAGCTCAATACAAGTATAAACTTATTGTTTCTCACAGTGCAATTGGTAAAAACCTCTGGCTTACTATGATTCATATCTAAATATAAACAATCTTGGGAGGAGAAGAAAAAAAGGTTGGGGTAATTGTTCACAGCTGAAATTAGAATGAAATTTAAGTTAATTTAACCCTTCCAAGTTGACAACAAAATAACTGCATATGGAATTGGGATAAAAAAGAGTGAACTCTTAAACAACTTAAATATAAAGATATGTTTGTGTCAGTTAATCTTGTGTCATTTAATTCCCTTCTTAACATGAATTTCTCTAAGTTTTGCAAAATTCAAAACAAAACATTGTTTTCACACAAAGATTCCCAAAATGGTCAATAAAAAAATTTGCCATGTAATTTTTCAGAAGTTTCAAAATTTTAAAGGATACTTTGACTTAAGAGAGTGACAGTCACTAACAGTTTCTAGAAAGATTTCAGTTTCAACAAGTTGGAATATTTCAATTAAAAAATGAAAAATTATGAACAGAATTGTTTTAAGGCACCCAATAACTTAGAGTGCTTCATCTCAGTGCTCAGTGTGTCTCAAAACTGTCACTCCAAAACTGAAGGACTCAAAATTAGAGGTCAAAGTGCTGTTCAGTTCCATATTGCATAAGAAGTTCTTCCTTTATTTGTTTTTTTTTGCCAAGAAAAACATAGCAGGAATGGAAGATCTGATTTGAATATTGATAAATAGTCATAGATAGTCAGTATTCATGTTTAGCTGTTAATATTAGTCTTTCTTCATGAACGAGTATCATGAAGGTAAAGGTTACCTTTACCTTCAA
Organism: Anarhynchus alexandrinus; assembly: GCA_008711295.1. Lineage (NCBI taxonomy): Eukaryota > Metazoa > Chordata > Aves > Charadriiformes > Charadriidae > Anarhynchus > Anarhynchus alexandrinus. The sequence continues at coordinate 2,969,201 of VUYV01000111.1, read as the reverse complement.
AGGGTACAACAGAGCTCTTTTAAAACTGATCTACAAAAAATCTACCAGAGTTAGGGAAAGAGTCTTAGCCTTTAGTGAAACAGTCAAGTCATATTGGTTTGTGTCTGCTGGTCACTAAGTGTTATAGGCCCTTTGGTGGCTTAGATGATATATGATTATTTGTCAAAATGAAATAATTTGTTCACAAAACCACAGGAAGCAGAAGGGGAAGGGAATCTGTGAGTTCAGCGAGACAAACCCTCTCTTCCTCTGCCCGTCTCACGCACAGGATCAGACTCCTGACTGATGTTCACCTAAACTGCTTCTTCCAGATACTTAAAGATGTATTTTCTGCCAACATCTCTGGCAAATTATTCCAACATTTGGCTGTACTTACCGCTAAGAAGTCTTACCTTAATGTTTAAACTAAGGGCTGTGGTAGATTTGCCTTGGCAGACAAAATCAGATAGATGAAACTGTTAAAGCTCTGAAGTGTTTGTCTCTTCCCCTGTCCATTAACGTGGGGATGCCTGATACCACCAGTGATCAACCTCTGACTTATCACAGTGTTCAGTCCAGTATATTAAGGTAAATGAAAACTAGATGTCTGATTTTAATCTTCTGCCACAAACCTGTCAGTGTCCTAAATATCTTTTGCTGCAATGTAGGACTATTGCTTCTTATCCTGTCTTCCCTGAGCATGGGGAGCGATTTATTTATTTCTGTTATGCCACTTCTTCTTATGTATTTGAAGACCAAGAAGGATGCAGAGTTTTAAAGTGTAGATTTGTCTGAGTGCCCACAAGGAATTTTGTGTCAATACATCAAGAAAAAGCTGTGAAGAAGAAAATGTGGGATTAAGGCAAGCCGTAGGGCCAGTGAGCCCTCCGGGAAGGTCGGGTGTGGAGTGTTCTGCCAGCGATGGAGGGGGAGTTTCATGTCTCATGTCATTTGTGGAGTGCACTATGAGGCAGACGAGATAGATAGATGGCCTTTTTTTTTGTGAAAAGCTGCCTTTGGGTTAGACAATTCTAGCCTAACGGGTGGAGTTTTCCTCGTACAATTATCATGAGCCCCTTTAATACAAAGCCAGATTGCAAGACTTGACTTAGGGATACAGCACTGCTTGAATGAGTCATCCTGGTGCCAGGTGTTTGAATGCTCTGGAGATTCAGAGATATCTTCACTGAGCGCGTATATTATGTCTAACTAGGATGAAAGAGAGGCTGGAATATTTATCTAAGGCAGAGAAGAGTGTACTGAGAAAAGCTAGAAAGAGACAAGCCTGAGAATAAGGGATCTAGCAATGTTTGTTTAGTCATCATTTGAGAAGCTCAACATGAGCCAGCAATGTGCGATCGCAGCCCAGAAGGCCAACTGCATCCTGGGCTGCATCAAAAGAAGTGTGGCCAGCAGGGCGAGGGAGGTGATTCTGCCCCTCTACTCCACTCTCGTGAGACCCCACCTGGAGTACTGCGTCCAGCTCTGGAGTCCCCAACATAAGAAGGACATGGACCTGCTGGAGCGTGTCCAGAGGAGGGCCACGAGGATGATCCGAGGGCTGGAGCACCTCTCCTATGAGGAGAGGCTGAAAGAGTTGGGGCTGTTCAGCCTGGAGAAGAGAAGGCTTCGGGGAGATCTTATTCCAGCCTTCCAGTACCTAAAGGGGGCCTCCAGGAGAGCTGGGGAAGGACATTTACTAGGGCATGTAGTGATAGGACGAGGGGGAATGGCTTCAAACTGGAAGAGGGCAAGTTTAGATTGAACATTAGGAAGAAGTTTTTCACTTTGAGGGTGGTGAGGCACTGGAACAGGTTGCTCAGAGAGGTTGTTGAGGCCCCAACCCTGGAGGTGTTCAAGGCCAGGTTGGACGTGGCCTTGGGCAGCCTGGTATAGTGGGAGGTGTCCCTGCCTACGGCAGGGGGGTTGGAACTCGATGATCTTCAAGGTCCTTTCCAACCTAAACCATTCTATGATTCTATGATTCCTTAAAAATAAAACTACTCAGAAAGAAAGTAGAGAATGATGACAGTATGTCAGAAGCACACAGCCAAATCAGTAAAGGGAAATCGGTATGAATGTACATGCCATTGACCTGCTGCACAGCTTCTCACCAGCGCTGCTGCAGTTACAAGGCCATACCAGAGAGCTGGGAGGGTCGCCTTCACCTTTAAACACAGATTTTGCCACTTCATAATTTTAATTTCTCTGCATAGACCTTGTGTTGCTGGTAATCAGAACTTACTGTTCACCATTTATCTCAGTTTTCAAGAGTGTTAAGGAAACTTTGTTTCAAGTTTGTTTCAAGAGCATTCAAGTTATTGAAAAGTGTTCACCTGGGAATATCAACCTGAGTGATAAGTGCTGTTTAACTATATTTCACGGGAGGCCTGTGCAAGCAGAAGCAATGAGTGGGCAGTGTCTGGGGATTTATAAATTCAGAAAAATATATCCTCTTTTGGTAGCTGCACTGATATCAGTCATAAATACCTTTTAGTTATTGCCGTAAAGTAATGATGGAACTAAACCTATTGCATTTTGCAAATGTTTGTTGTTTTGTTTGCTGTGCAACCACATAGGATGGTTTGTGATGTTGCAAAGGATCATAACAATATGTGGAAGACATTGCAGTCTTTCTGGCTAGAAGATGTGCGTGACTGCAGGGAATAGCAGAAATTCAGACCCTCAGTCACAAGGAGACAAATGGCAGATGTGGGAGTCCAGCCCTCAGGAGAAAGGAAGGTTACAACCCATCACAAACAACCACCAGAGAAGTCAAGAACTGGTATGATTATTGATATCAAAACTTGTCTTACTATTACTTCCTTAAACGAAGGAGGTGATGAGATGGCTTCCTATCATCGACCCATTTGCAACAATACATGCTTAACCTGGGGGCTGCAATGGAAGAGAGGTTCTTCAGGATTTCAGTAAGCCTCTATCACAGCTCATCACAATTACGTGCCTTCTGCAAATGACAGGAAACAGCTAGACCAGGACAGCCCACAACAGTCACCGTGGATATGTTGTTAAGTGAACTCTCAGGCTGTTTAGGAGGCTCTGGCTTGGGGTAAGTGATCGAGCAGGAGGTGGAAATCTGCTGGACAGAACACCAGAAGTTGCTGAACATAACAAGTACCAGCGTGGGAAGCCGGCAAAAGTTAGAGTTGTGAGGGATGGCTGAATCTCACAGGTGGTTAAGTGGGAGGTATGTGAGAAACTGCCAAACTCCACAGATAATTGGAGGGGACTATTGGGAACCTTTGGGGGAGTACAATCTTGTAATGCCAACGGCACCCAGGTAACCATCGGCAATACCATATAATGCCAAGATTGCCTAGGTAACTGTATCGGAAATAACATATGTGGCTATGGATGAAGCAGAACTAGGAGAAGGTGGGAAAAAGAAGTTATGGGTTGAGGGAAACTGGAAGAAGAAAGGAGGATAAAAGGGTCATGAAAAGGAAGGCTAAGAAAGGAAAAAGGGATGCTGAGGTATGGAAATGCTGTGAGGGTGGTGTATGGGGGTGCTTGCGGGGCACCCTCCACTAGCTCACAGCAGCTGGAGCAGAATAGGGAACCAAACCCTTTGCTCTGACCCTGAAGCAAGGGTTGGGCCTGAGCCCATGGTCAGTGGGTCTGGTGTGGGCATGGGACAGGGGAATGCAGATGGATGGATGAAGCATCCCAGTATCACTGTGTCAGTGCCCTTTCCAGGACTCATAACATCAGCAGCCACCCACCTTTTCATAATGCAAGTAAGTTTTTTTCCTCACATGACTTCAAAACCTCTCACCCCTTGATTTCAAGGCATCAGCAGTGCATAGACCTCTCATTCGCAAGAACCTGGTATTTGATCTCAGTTTGCTCTTTGATCTGTGTCTGTCACTAGCCTATCTCATTCCTTGGGATGGAAATGAGATGCTGTGGGAACACTTTCTAAGTGACAGGTTTTGTCCCCAGAGTTCTTGTGAGTGAAGCTCTTCAGTTCACCCTCATGCTCTATATTCCCAAGCCACTTGTATGGTACCAGCTTGTCAGCTGTGCCTCTACTCTGGCATGAACCAGACTCTTCCATCTCTTGGACATGCTCTTTCAGGAGTCTGCAAAAAGTCTGTGAAAGTGAACAATTTATTAAAACAAGTCCTTTAAAAAAAACAAACCAAAACAAACAAAAAAACCCACCACCCCCAACACCAAAAACAACCCCCACAAAAAAAAAAAAGCAAAGCAAAGCAAACCAAACCAAACAAACAAAAAACAAAAACAAAAACAAAGAGACAGAGGGAAAATGTAAAAAACACAGACCAATATACATGTTATTATCCATTGTGAACTTCAGGCTTTACTTGTAAGTTTACTCAGAAACACTAGATCCTGAATCTTATCTTTACAGAAGAGAGGGTGGAAAAGCAACTACACGCTCAAGCTGTGTCTGAATTTGTCTCATTGTAATTGTCACTGAAAACTCCCTGCTTAAGTTCACAAATTGTCATTTTATCATCTTCAGAGACTGACCCCCCACAAGCTCTAACTTTATCATCTTCACCCTGGCCCCCCACAAACTCTAAATTGGTCACCCTTCTCCATTTTTTCAGCAGGTGAGTCAGCAGCAGTCTTCCAACAGGGTTTGTACTATATTGTCCTATTGTACTGTACACAGCAGCAGAATTACAGTCAGTATGGGATTTCTGCATAGGCAAGTCAGAAGGCTTCAGAACAATTAAAACTGTAATATTCCGTATAAAAAACTACACCACACTCTTCAGGCTAATATACACCATTCATAAAAATAGCATGCTCTTGGTAGACTCCACACTGAAATTCAAGCAAAGAAATCCAACCTTATTTCCTCAGAAAAAGACGGCTCACTTCAAATCAGATGGATGTTACCTGTAAAGAAACATGAAAGTTTCACACTGCAAAGAAAACTATTCTGTGACAAGGGGTGAATGAGTCAAATGAAACAATTGTCCATGCAGACACTGAAAGAGACCTTGCAGAAATATTGCAGTTTTAGCACAGCCTCCTGCTCAGCTGGACACTCCTTTTGCTGCTGTATTTGAGTCTTGCTGCTCTACAGATGTGTTCCTGTGCTTGGTCTGGGAGGTTCCCTGGCATGTTCACAGCACATATGCTTTTGTTACCCACATATGCTTAAGTTGCACCAGGGGAGGTTTAGGTTAGACATTAGGAAAAACTTCTACACTGAAAGGGTTATCAAAGACTGGAGCAGGCTGCCCAGGGAAGTGGTTGAATCGACATCCTTGAATGTATTTAAAAGCCATCTAGATATAATACTCAGGGACATGGCTTAGAAGTGGGTCTGGTAGAGTGAGATAGCGGTTGGATTTGATGATCTTAAAGGTCTTTTCCAGCCATAATGATTCTATGATTCTATCTCACCACAGAAATATGACTATGTGGACCAGGTGGCATCATCCCACAGAAACGGTGCTGATGGCTATTTCACCCCTTCATCTTTTAACTACGTTGCACTTTGTGGGTACTCTAGGCTCGTAGGGGATGAAAAGCAAATAAGTAACGAGGGCTGTCAAGGATTTTTAGGTACCTTTTTCTTTTTTTCACTTCAGTTAATGAATGAGACTTACAGGTCTATATAAAATCTTATGCATATCCCAAGATATACATGCACACAGCATGTTACTGTTGCAAACATTGTATCTTGAAGCTTCTTATAAGGTCTTTTCTCCTGCAAGTAGTTCAAGTAGTTTCTGGAGCTCAAGTTTCTATCTTTCTCAATCACAAGTTGCTATTTTCTCCTTTCCTCAGCAATGGTCACACAGACCTCTGTGACATGAATTTCCCCCCACCCCTCCCAGCAACACCTTTGTGCTTTCTCCAGACACCTTTTTTTTTTTTTTTTTTTAAAGTTTGACAGTAACAGTCCAAGAAATTGCTTTGTTCCCGGCTTTCTGACAAAATTTCATTTACCTGCTCTCGTCCTCTATGAAGAAATTACAAATCAAAGAAATCAAGTTGATATCCAGCTTCCCCACACTTCAGTCATCCCACAAGTGTATCCCTGTCCTGGTTTGTGGTAAAACAGAACCAATTTTCTGTTCAGCAATTTTACTTTGCAGCTAAGCCTCTTCTAACCAACGGAACTCTCTGAAATTAACAGCATATCTTAAGAGTGTCTAAGAGTAGTCCAGCCCACCTTAAACGAGGCACTGAGGATGGGATTAATATGCCAAAATGTAGATATCTAGTGCCATTTTAAATGCTGTGGGGGATAACCAGCGGCCTGCAGCTGCTTTCCCTTAGGGTTCAGGTCTCTCATAGATCACACCTTCTAGTCCCAGACACTTATCTTTGATATCTTTGTATGCTTCAGATGGTACTAGGCAATTCCGAAGCAGATGATCCCCACACTTAGTGCCTGGTAAACTCAGCCAACTAGGCTCTACTGCCCGTAATGGCTAATCATCAATGACTACACTGGGAGCCTGGAAAACAAGCTCATATGTGGCAACTATAAATAGACTCTTAAAATATGCTGACTCAATTTTGAACTGAATCCCAAAGAAAAATCAGATTGGTCCAAAACTGGAATTCACAGCTTGTATATAGACAAATTTCTTAATTTCATCTCAAGAACCAAAGCAATCTTCTCCTTTAGCACAGACAAAATAACAGAAAAGTTCAGAAGCTGGTATGATTTTTGGTTTGGAAGTCACTAATTGCTCTCCAGGCTTGTTCCTTCTCACATCATCTATCAGAAGTCCTCAGTAAATGATGAAGGATGGAAGACTAGAAAGAAACATTGTGCATCTGCTGCCAGCATAAAAATCAGCCCAGTTGGAAATCTGGCTATGAAACAGTAAATAGAATCATGGCACATATTAGGCTGAAGTTTTTTTTTTCCAATGTAAGTTTTTATTGTGCTTTACTAAACATAATGTAGGTGAAGCTAAGAGAATTACAGCAATCATCTGGTTTTTCTGCTGTCTGGCTCCCCTAGAGTCCATTATCTTACCTTTCAGACAGGCACAGAAGGACACATTTTTTGGTCAGTGCTCGCCTTTAATATTAGTTTATTTGATTAACTTTGTATCTGGTAAGCTACAGAGTCCATAAATTCATTTTTAAGAAGGCATTTTTAAATATAAACACAAATTGCACACTTGGTTTGTGTTAGTATACCCCAAATGGCACTTTCAGACAGCTCAGTATTAAATCAGAGTTAAAAAAAAAAAAAAGATGGAAAAAACCAAATGAGTGTTTGGAGAGGATGAGGAAGAAAAAGGCATGTTTCACTGAAGATTTCAGCATATTGTACTCCAGCTTTTACAGCTTTTTTATTATCATTGCAGTGTAACAAATTTCAGAGCTTTCAAAGCATCACTCAAATGGCTAATTTCTGCACAAAGTGCGATCTGAAATGGAGTGAATGCCTGTTATGTTTATTGCGAAATTTCAAAAGGAGAAATAAAATGTTTTTTTTCTTAATAATTAATACATAAAAATGCAGTTCATATTTTTTTTTGCTTGAGAAATTCACACGATAATGTTTAACAAAGGCCTGCTTCTTCTCATAACTATGGAAACCTATTGATTTTAATGCTCAGACAGCAATAGATTCATTTATTTAGGTTCTTCTACCCCAGAGGAATAACAGATGTGTGGAGGCATTAAAAAATACACTATTTTTCTGCTAAAGAGAAACTTTTAACTCTTTATTCACAAATACACACATACACGTTCATGCAAAAGATAAAAGGAATATGATGCTCCCTGGAATCTGAGTTTTATCATTAGATATCAACGCCAAGATATGAGAGTTTAAATCTTTATCAGAAAAGTCTAGTGTAGTAGTTTTGAGCTTTTTTCTTTCAGTAAAAAATTTATTTGCATCTTTTGCAACACCAGAAGGGATAACAAAATCGTTTCCTCATGTCTAAACCAGCGAGCTTCTATTCTGACTGGCAGAGTTCAACTCCAGGGATGGGGAAATCATTTGCCCTCTGTAGTCTCACTTAGCAGGTGTTAACAAGGGCGGCTACAAAAAAAGATAAATCCTTGAGGTGTTTGTTTGTTTGTTTGTTTTTCTTGACGGCTCATGTTCGCACCTGCCCACCAGAACACTTTTTTTTTTTTTTCTTCTCTATTTAAATTATCTGGCTCATTATATCTCTATGGAAAGAAATTAATAATGTTATGTTTCATGCAAATATAAATTGACCTTAATTGGCATGGGCAGCACAACATTTTTACTTTGTATTTCTAGGTGTGGTTAAGTAGGGCTAGTGTTCAAAAGGCTTTCAAACAGATTAGATATGGTTTATTTTAAAGAGTTTGTATACGGAAACCTGTCTGTGCAATTACATTGTACCCTAACAAGAAAAACCCAAACCAAGGTGAATGTTTCTGCTTTTTTTTCTCCCTGTACTTTCCTAGTATAAGTGTTGATTTTCATACAGAAGGGCCAGCAGTTCAACACAGGGAAATAAAAGGTTAGTCGGGGAAACGGGCTTGAGGCACTGAAGCATTCAGAACGCAAGAGGTTAAACAGGGGCAGTCTGTTTTAGGCAGCTGCCTCTTCATCTCATTCCTTATGGTGTGGTGGGTTGGAGGAAGTGTAGATATGGATTCTAATAGTGCTGGGAAAAAGGGAATTTTATCTAACACAGAGCCAGAAACTTTTACAGCATACTAAACCAGCCCTGCTGCAGCTTGAGCTGCAGTTTGAACGCAGTTAGCAACGGCGTGCTGGGAAGGCTTCTTCACATGCCAAACCAGATGTGATATGTCATTCATAAAGCAGTGCGCCTACCTTCACCTTAAGGCTGCTTATTGACAAACGTTCAGCCAATGATGATTCAGAGTGGGATGGCCAGATAGTCTTGATAGGTACTCTGTATAGACAGCAGAACAGGTTAAATGGATTTGGTATTTACCAAATGCATGGGCAGTAGCATTGTATAACATTCTTGATTTGTAATAAGAATGCAGTTCCCACGCATTAATATAATAACTGATCTTAACCACATTCATCTCTTTCTTTAGGATTGCTAGCAGTATATGCCAGATTTTTACTGACATATAAATACTGGGTGGAAGTTAGCTATTCAGTGCCACTTGCATTGGCATTACTAAGAGCACTTGTTCAAAGTCTCAGATGTGTTTATTATTTTTGGGGTTTTTTTTGTAGCACAATTAATTAGCATTACCAATTCTTTATAACTTTGGGAATTGCACATGCACACGTTGACACAGGGAAATGCATACATGAATAAAGGTAATGAATAAGGGAGAATAATGCGTTTTCTGACTCTCTAGCCAGATGAGGAATGAGTAAATGTTTGCTCTGGCACTAACTAAGCTTTACATCTGTGACTCAGGTGGTCTGAGCCGCTTGTCCAATCAGCAACGTGTCATGTCGCCTATCACACAAGGTCACTAGCCATAGGCTTTCAGGTGCTTTGCGTAATGCAGTTGGCCATAGCCATACAGATAACAGTTTTGTCAATATTCATGGTTTTGAAATTATTTTGCTTTCAGCCTTCCATGTGCACACCTCATCATTAGATGCCTCCTCAAAAAGAATTTTTTTTCAGCACAAAAGTGTTGTGCAACAAATTTGAGGCAGTGTCAATAAATCATTTTCCAAATATTGGTAGCAACTTGCCATAGTAATTTTTCAGCATGTCTCAATTGGATGTTGTTGCCACTGTTTGTGGGGTAATATATTGACTATATATTGGATTATATTCTGAAGATCTGGTGTATCATGAAGAAGTCTTGGAGCCACTACAGGGTTCATGCGGTGTGTTCTCATTACTACACCAAATCTTGAATGATATTAATATTTTTTGTATATATGAAAAATATAAACACCCATTTTCAGAAATAACTTCCTCCTGCATTGCATAAATTTCTGAACTTCTATCCAATGTCATGGCTATTTTACCAGTTATTTCAAATAGGCTACTAATTTCAGGACCAACTCATTAATTGGGCTTGAACTCCTAGTAAGAAAAGTACAAGTGAAGGATGTGTGTAAACATGAAATACTCAGAGAAAAGAAACAGGGTGATGGGCTTAAATATTTTGATTTAGGCCAGATAGATGACTGCTAGATGTAACGTTGTCAGAATTTTAGCCTGAGTTACAGACTTCTGAGTTGCAAGCTCTGTATTTGATGTGTTTTGCAGATACTTGTGACCAGACTATTTTGAAGTAGATAAATTGAAACTTCGTAATATCATGTGTGTGTCAATTGCTTATTCCCAAGCTCTGATAACACAATGTTAAGTTTGATAAATTAGCTACAGAGGCATTGTAAAGGCCTTCAATAAATAACAGTTAGGAAGAAGAGACCTTGCTCAGTAAACAGGATATTAGCTGTAATGAACAGTGCAAAGTGTTCATAAGGGAACACAGTGTCCACATTTCAAGTAAGTCTCTGGAATAGGTCACTGCTCTGTGATTTCTATGCTTTTGCAGATCCTAAATTCAAAGAGGTGAACTTACAGGTCATCTTGCATGAGAAAAATATGTCCATTTTATTTAATCTTGGTAGCCAACACACAAATAACCTCTTATTGAAAAAAAAAGTTGTACATGAACAGTAAACACTGATGTTAAAACACATGAAACTGAACACAGTCAATTTGCTATGCTATATAACTGAAATATAAACATTGTATGGAATCAAGAAGCTGTGCCTATACAAGTTATATAAAGAAATAATGGGGGAACTCGTATTTTGGCTTCATCTAGAACTTAAAATCAAGTATACACAAGAGAGGGAAGGAAATATATTTCCTTTATTGAACCTATGTAGTATAACTATTCACTTTGACATTCTTACATGACATCCATTGTGTCCCTTATGCCCATCCTTTCTTCACCTAAACTAGCCCTGTTGCATTTATTCACAGCTAGGAAAAAAAGGACTTTTATATCATTAATTAATATCACCTCAGAATATAGCACATTCTTTTGCCCAGTTGTATAGTACTTTAACACCTTTAATTACCATTTGTTGGCATTAAGAGTGCTTTAAGGTGTGAGCTGAGATCCGTAACTCCCTGTAGCAGGAATTACTGTACAGAAACATCAGGGCAGTGCAGGCATCAATCCTACATGGGGAAGCAGGATGCTCAGACTGAGAAGACCCACTGGTGAAGCCCGTAGCCCTTTCAGACTTAACATGCAAGGATTCACATGAGTTTAAATGTGACAGTGTGTCCATCATCAATCTGTCTGATTTCAGATTGCTTAGTTTTCACACTCCACCTACCATAAAGAGCCAAATGACTTAAACAGACAACACAAACCAGTGTGGGAGAGGGAAGAGGGTGGTAGATGTCAACTCAGACCTCTATAGCGGGTAACTGACAGGGTGACAGTACACCCCAGGCCTCCTTCCTGCCCGGTCAATGCCCTTTCCTTTATAATATGTTGCTTTCTCTGTAGACAATAAAAATTGATGGGTAATTCTGAAAAAACACTTCCAGAAATGACAGCATTTTTCTGCTGGATTCTCATGGTAAAATGTTCTGAGATACTATTTGTTGATATAAGGAGAGTCACTGGGTTATGTGAAGGTTAACATATAATGGCTTCAGAAAGAAGACGAACTATGGCCTTTTCTTTCTCACTAATGTAAGTCTAAGTTTTTGTACTAACACCTACAATCTTTGCTTATACTTGTATTGAGCAAAATTTCTGCTGAACTCAGTATACAGTAGATTTTTAATAATGGTCAGAGAAGTGGGACTTTGTACATATATATATATATATTTGTAAATAAATTGATTGCTCTGTACCTCCATGATGCAAATTTTCTATCTAAACAGAAGTCCCTAATTTCAGTTTAAGTTGTCAGCAAGGAGTGCAACAACATGATCAAAATCCTTCTTTTAAGAAAAATTTGCAGTGAAAAATATATAAAATGTAAAGTGATAATACAGTCAGTTGAAATTTTGCTGAAGTAAATGAAAAAATATCTTCAAACTGGGTCTGAAATTAATTTATGAGGAAACATCTTGAAAGTAAACTTGATGAACATGAAAATTTGAACATGACAGTTCTTTAAAAAAATACTGAAACCTCACTCAAAATATTCAGTGGCAACAAAAAATTCAGTTTACTTTAAAGGGTCACAAAACATGCAAAATCTATTAGCTCATCTCAGCATATGACATATAAAACTACTTATTAAGGATGATCTGTGCAGCTATATTTTTCACTTTTGCTAAATCTGTTCGTACATTCCAAGATTCTATGGGGAATCCTATGTCAACACAGCATTGATAAAATGTTTTTTAATTCTGTTGTATCTGAGAGTAATAAAATAAATGCCTGAAAAAAGCAGAGAAAAGGCTGGAATAACTGCTATCATGAGTTTTACAAATAAGTTATGGCCTACAGTTAAGTGAAACTGAGTGTTTAAAATCTTTATTTCTTAACTAATAATAACTGAATTCTAAGCTGACACTGCTTACATTAGATCAATTAATTGAAAATATTACTTTGCGGTATTCACAAAAAATATACTTTTTGTTACATGAAAGGTGTCATTTAGCTTTGTTTATCTACCAATCAAGGACAGCAGGAAAACAGAAAGTGCAAGATCCCCACCACAGCCCTGCCCAGATGACTAAGTTTTGCTCTGCATTTTGCTTGGGAAATCTTGTGGTTATTTCCCTGGGAAATCCTCAGCCTCTCCACTGAGGCAGTTCATGAGTGCAAGCACCAACTTCAGTTGCACCAGAGATACCAGTATAATGTATGATCCTTTTGCCATTAAAAAAATTGTTTTCCTCATCAGAGTACAGAAAATTCTGACTATCAGAAAATTCAGGTTATGTTTAAACTCTACAGAAATGTTTTAACAAGTATTCTTGTTCATTAAATAGAAAGTGAACTTTTACATGCTTGGTGTTTTAAATATAATTTCTTTCTAACACTAGTTGTGTAAGTTCTAGATCTACTACTCTATCTATGATGTATAGTATACCAACCCTAGTCCTAGTGGGACAGTAAGAAACAGGGTTTCTAGCCTCTTACTCTCTTTACAACTTGACAGAAATTTCTGATGAAATTGACTTGCCCTCCTTGTCTAAAAAGAAAAAAAATATATACAGAAAACAAATTTTTAATATTAAAAGAAGTTCTGGATTGCCAAGTTCATAATAGGATTTAACAGTGTTACACAGTCACAATAACCGAGTTTGATATAGAAGATGGTGAGAAAGTCTTCAAAGGCATTACAAGGTTATGTGAGTTAGAGAGGATTGATACTGGAATGAAGAAAAACAAAACTAACAAAAATTTCACAGTGGCAGATTAAAACCAAAGACTAAATCTGAAAATAACTCTATGAATGAGTTCAATTAGCTACCTTTGAGTCAAGCAATTTTAAGAAGATTTGAAATGTCCTTTAATGAGTACATTTGCTTTAGCTCTATTAAAATTATTCAGCGATGAATAGGGTTTTGATTACAAGCATATAGGCCATAGTTTGGATTAAAAATTGATTGTGCTGGATCTCTGCTACATAACGTGTCATCTATTAACCATTCCATTTGAGATTTTCTTGCACAGTCTAGGTGAATCAAATTGTCCATCACACTTCTATGTGTATTTGCACGTTATCTTCTGTCACAGATATTTATTTTTTTCTAGAACTGTTCTCGGTTCGTTGGCAAAATTAACATGCATGCAGTGTGTGCTCCTATGTTACCAATAAACTAAAAAACTGTTTACATGTATAAACAAAAGCAAGAAATCTTATGAACACGTGATCAGACAAACTCATATCTGCTAGAAGTGAGTGAGAATTCGCTATAGCTAGTAAGTAAAAGAGAAGCCATTAATATCACACCAGCTTCTAATTCTGTAAAACAGAGAAAAATAACACTGTTAATTCAAGTGAAACAACAAAATTAACTTTCCATGAACCACAAGAAATAATTGTCCTCAACTAGCTAAGATTTGGCATCATGGTGGTATGATCTACAAGAGCAGAATGAAATTGAGAGTTCCAAATGGATCATTAGTACCAAAATATCCTGTAAGTGTTAGGTTTATTTCTTTAGGAAACATACCCAGTAGTAAGATACACATGCATTTTCTGTATGCTCAGTAATATGTACGGAGGATCACCATAGCTTTGGATGAATTAGTGTGGAAATGCATGGATTTAAGTTAGCCTGACCCATTGTCTTGGCTAATTTACCCTTTTCAAGTATGTAACTTGGTCATCTGTACCCTCTGTTGCACTGTGGCATGAAGTCTTATCATATATTCTGATCTGCTACTAGATACTGCATTGTAAATAATAACAAAAAACTAGCAAGCAGTTAAAACCAAAACTGTGTACTGGCTAAATACTGTTTATAAGTATTATTTCATTGAAGTCACTATGCAATGAATATTCTGGAGAAAACCGCACTCTTGTTCACAGTTTATGAAGATCAAAACTCATTTTAGTTTATGTAGCTTAGGATGCTGCACTACTGAGTGTAGTATCCAAGCAACTTCTAGTCAAGCATTCTGTGGCATGACTAATATCTATGTGATGAATAGAATTTTTTTCTTCAAGATCAAATAGTTAAATACAGTAGGGATACACAAGTTTGGAAAAGTGGATACATTAAAAGTGAACTTCAAAGGGGAAAAATTCCTTTGCTTGAGCCCTTTACTGATTCTGTATGTTTTGTAAAGAAGGCCCAGTGGCTTATTTATTTATGTATTCTTTATACAAGATGGTGTTGACTCTGTGTTATTTAATCTTAGCTATGTGAGAACTGTAAGTTCCAGGGTTTTTTCTTCTTTTCTTTTTTTTTTTTCCTTAACAGGAAAAGAACCATACTGAAATATTTTTGACCTCCAGTACAAATCTTAGACTAAGATAATGTTTTCCTTTATAGTTGTCAGTACTTTTGGATTCAATGACATTTAGCATAACAGCAAGAAAATTACTTTTTTTTACATATATACATTAATATGGTAAATTAAACATTACTAAATTCAGACTTCTGTAAGACTATATTCTCAGTGATTCTCATTTAAATTCATTAGAACAAGAGGTAGGTCTAGTACCTGGGCATTATAAGAACACAAGGCATCCATCCACCTTGCTCTTTTTATCCTTCATATACAACATCAAAATTTTTAAGATTACCTAAATCAAAGAGAAACTACATGTGGAACATTCACAGTCAGTCCTCACAGTGGATTTAATTATGCAAGACTCAAAACACTGACCCGCCACTGGGGACAGAAGTTCTATGAAAGTAGGGTTTCCTTATTAATTATTTCAAGAAAAAAGAAAAAAAAAAGAAAGAAAAAATGTAGAAGAAAAACATAGACCAGTGCACTCTATAATTTCACTTTCAGAAACCTTTTAGGCTGTGTTCATTAGTCTGTGGTTCATGGACAATCACTTTGGTGCTGCTTGTGAATATTAAAAAGTTAAAGAGCGGAGTAACAACAAATTGTGTTGTTTGCAGTGTGTTACTTTCAGATGTTCTTGAGCAAAGTTTGGGAATCAAAGTCTGCTGGTACATTATTTCTGGTTGGTCTTAGCTTTCACAAGTAATTTCTGAGTAAAGAAGTTCCTTTGTAAAAATTTCTGTCTTCATTCTAGCTAGGGCTGGGCTGAATGATAAAGAGAATAAATGATACTTCTAAATGGGTTATGATATTGTTTTCACATATGGCTTTCCACCTCTTCAAGCAACTGATTCACTTGTATGAAGTCATAAAATAGAGCGGCTGGTTTGTCCTATCAGTTAACAATCTGATACTTGATGATGTTGCAGAAGGACAAAAGTATCCTTTAATATAATCTCCTCATGTTCTCTTTCAGATACTTACTGAGCACATTTTGAAACCTCTTTCTAATAGTCTTAATTTAATTAGCCTCCTATTGGCTTAATTTTTCTTTGCCCATTTAAATACTGTATTATAAGCACATTTGTAAATCACATTGTTCTTAGACCAAAACAGTTCATTCTATGAATGATTGCTTATATACTGTAACAATTACCCCAGCAAATTAATGTCTTTGAATAAGGATGGCACTTACTGATGCTTTAGTTCTTTAAATTCCTGCATTTATGCTCCAGTTGAACGGGATCTGTCACTGCATTGTACTACTAATAAATTAACTCCTACACTATGGAGAAATAACAACCTATCAATGTTATTCTTCCCCTATAAATTAGCTCCAAAACAAATTATCTTCTTGGATAGCTTGTTAGTATAAGAGTTATTTTGTTAAGATTTGGGGGAAGGAAAAAAGTGTAAAGAAAAGGGAAATGATAACACTGATCATAACTCTAAGGCGCTGCCACTAGCTGATGCAAAGATACATAATGCCAGAGCTGTGTTTTGCTTTAGAGTCTTCAAAACTTGCACTTCATACATGCTTGCACAATTCCTGCGGAAGAGAATTATGTGAAGGAGTCTGTTTGGCCAGAACAGGATTACCAAGATGAGCATATAACCTTCTGTGAGTCTGATTTATGTTAGGGAACTTTATATTTTCCATAAGGGCGGTCATGGGGACTATGTCATCATAGTAAATCCTGCAAGAATTAAAATTGATAATGTTCCCTGGCTCCAGGGCAGATGGCAAGGCAAGATTTTGACAAACATGGCACACATCAGTGAAAATGGCTGAAGAAGGACTATATGCCTCTGCATTCTTTGTACTCTTAGAAGGAAGAAATGCTTGGATAAATAATTCAGCATTTTTAATTAGCACAACTGGACCATTATGATCCAAACCTAGTCTGAAATCTTCATTTTTCCAAATTCCAAAGGTATTCAGACTAGGGGGTTTGGTTGAAGATGCATCTAAAACTTTGCAAAACCCCAACATCTCAATGAAACAGAGTGCAACTTTTTTTATTATATACTTCATTTTAATTACATAGTGTGATCATTAGGCTGGCTTAAGATTTCTATGGTTCTGATTGATTGGTTTTATTATTTCTTTTTTTTTGCAGGAATGTGATTCTTGTATAGAGAAGTTGCATGCTAACACTCGGGCTGCTTAACACTTTATGGACCTGACCCAAAATTTTGACGATACTAGATGCAATTCTGAAAAGAATTAAAGTTAAAGGGGGAATGGAAATTGTCTTTGGGAAAATCAGTCTTCATGGGTGTTCCTGCCACATTTTGCAAGTTGCTTATAATAGCTGTTAATAAGGTGAGAGCTACTAAAAGAGGGAATGGGAAATACAATATTAAGGATGACCCCAAATAAAAATAAAGGTTCTTTATGTGGAAATATTTGTCTACCTTGTGGAAATAGCTTCTGAAAATAAAAGCACCTTAGGCTCAGGACTAAGCAAAAGCAAAAGCAAAGCAGAACAGAGACACCAAAGACAGACATAATTTTATTCATTATTGTGCTTAATTCACCACTATTTCAAAGAATATAAGGCATTACAGAATGTGGCTTTCTGTTCTATAGTAGATCACAGATACCCTCTTGCTTAAAGTGCTGAGAGCACCATGATGCAGTTTGCATATTAAGAGTTCAGAACTGTATATTAGTGGGCTGAATACCCAAGTAGCCACACTTGCCTGTTGTGCTCACTAACAGGTTTGCTTTCAAGTGATGTTCATGCCACAATGCATCTTTACACAGAAAACAGTGAAAACTATTTTAGTAAAATTTCTTCTCTAAGCCACCCATGAAAAACAGCTTTAGCTATAACTTAGTCTCACCAATCAATATTTTTAACTAACTTTTAGATCTCTGTACTTCATTTAGTGGTGCAAGTTAAAACATCTGGGAAACGATTTTTCTTTATTCACTGCATTTATCCATTTGTGTTGTTTGTATGCTTGGGTAACTTTGCTCCATAATACACCATGCCATTTAATCTCAAAAGTGCAAGCAAATCAAGCAAAGACCAAACAGAGTAAACAGAATAACTTGCTAGAAAAGTATGTGGTAAAGACATAGTAATGAAATTCAGTTGGAAAGGAAAAAAAAAAGCAAATATATACACCAACAAAAATGAATTAAAGCAGGTGCATTTATAGATAAAATTTAATGGTTTTTATCCTCTTAGTCCAATCCTAGTGAAAGCATACTGCAAGTACAATCCTCTACTGATGCAAGTGAATTAGACTGATCTATGCTAGTTGAGTTTCTGACACTGGAATTTTAGAGGAGCCGATGAGAGGCTAAAGAGCATTCAGAGCATGGGTCTTCAGACATCTTAAGGCACAGCTTATAGGAAGGTTCTCAGTGCCTCTTGACAGAAGGGACATGGCAATCTGGGTTTGTTGCAAGAGTTAAAACAAAACTTCTATGGGATTACAATTGGTGTCAAATTATGTTCAAATTATGAAATATCTTAACAATCAAGAAAAAACTGTTAAGTGAAATTATGCACTTACTCTCCATGACAATCCTGAAACTTTGGTTTAGGGTTTTGAGTTTTGGAATGGTGATTGTAATCCAGCTGTGTTAGCACCCAAAGTTAAATTCACTGGTCTCTAACGCATAAAAAAATAGTTTATTGAGCAATTTACTGATTGTTTAAAAGAACAGTAATAACAGTACAACAGCTTTAATAATCAGTTCAATATAGCAGTCAGTATAGATAGCAATACAGTTTTATTTCTCTTTTCCCAGGTCACATGGAGTTTTAATGAAAGCACGTACTAACAGGTGTTAAATCCATTTGTTTACTGTCCTGCTCTTAGATGTCTTATAATCACATTAGAACCTTCTAATTTATTCACACCTTTATTCATTTAAATTTTCATACCTTAGTACAAAAGATAAAAGAGGTAGAAAGTAACAAGAGGTTTCACTGTTTATAGAAAAATTTACTTGCATTACCCATGAAGAGTATGATTTCCAAAATTCCATGGTTATTATCCAAGCAATTTTTATTTCTACATTTTATTTTAAATACTGATTTCTTTTAAGAAGCCAAAAACTACTCTTGACTCTGGTAGCAGATAATTTTGGAGGTATTCAGTTCTGCACGCTTTTTCACACGATCTGTCAGCACAGGCTTAGCCTGGGCATTGACATGTGTGTGCAAAAGTAGGTATTATACCCTGATGTTATTGGATGATCAAGTATAGTCTTAGATTTCCAAGGTTAATAAAAGGATGCACAGTCTGAGTTCACTGCGGGCTGAGTTTTGCAACTGAATTATAGTGGATATAAACCACTAGCACTGCCAAGGCACGTGTAATCTAATGGATGTAATTGATGGATGTAGTTCCTTGCCGAGGTAATTATTGGATCAGAATCTAGAAGTACAGGAAAGAGTTGCTTTTCTATATGGTACTGGGGAATTGAATTCTGCTCCAGCGCTCTCGATCTGCTGACAGCGGTAGCAAAGAAGCAACACTATAGCAATTGGCCATGATTGATATTAAACTGCTGTTTATTACTGTTAAGATCATTTATTAACATATGCAAAACACATAGTTACTGTCATAGGTATTATCTTGTACGGTCAGAAGCACTTTATGAGAAGTTACTAAAGGAAATTTTATGCTTTTGTTATAAGCAGCCTATTGATCAGTTAAAGAACAGGGTAATGCAATTGTTCTGAGCAGCGCAAACACCATCAATAACTGGCAAACCAAGTTTCTACTATTGAAATATTAAACACCCTGTTGCTATATATTTGGCAAGGTCCGCTTCTCCTCTAACCACCTAATTTTACGTGTCTCTTGTATTATTGACAACCTCTCGACATTTTTGTTACTGCCTCTTCATCTAAGCATGAATTTAGAAGTATTACAGACTAAGTAGTTAAAAATTAAGAAGAAAGCTACTGGTCTCTAGGAAGAGCTTGTGAGGAACCCAGTGGTCCTATGACATGTGTTCAAGAAATCAAGATCAGGTAGAAAAGAAATAATGTTCTAACTGAGGGATTCAGAAAATTAATTGCTCAAAGTGGAATATTAAGTATTCCAGGCTGTGATTATTTATATCTAATGGGCCTTCATTTGTAGATTTGTGTATGAAGAGAATATGATTCAGGGATGGCTCATGCTCCCACTATGTGCTAAAACATTCTCAGTGTAGGTATAGTACACTATATCGGTATTGTCTAGAAACAGTTATAGGCTGCAATACTCTTGCAATCTCGTCTTTTGATATTTTCATTTTTCACTCACTGGTTATGAAAGTTAGTCTTGGACTTATAACATGTATGCTGAAAAAGCAGAAGCTAAAAAAAAAAGGGAGTTAAATACTCCATGATAAGCTGTGACTTTGCATTTAGCTGCATTTTGTTGTTATTATTATTCTCAATGAATACTAAACCTGTTAAAAAGCTAGGAGGGCTTCACATGCCTCACATTTCACTTTCTTTACAGCCTCAGAGTCTGAGTTTTTTTATCAATACTTGCTTTGCACCTAGATTTCTTTCAAGTCAAAAAGGAGACTGGGTTACATACATGCATCATGTATAACTCCTTTTCATGTCATATGCATTCAACATCCTTATCCCTTTTACTGTTCTGCCCATTTTTAATGGGAAAAAAAAATGCTTAACATTTCAGCTGTATTTTTAATTCTGAGCAAAAGGAGAAGTCAACAGTAAGGTTTCACAGCTCTGCAGTAAGAGATCAAAAGCTCTTTAAAGAGTATCACCTAAGAGAGAATTTACTCTGAAGGCAAGATAGTACTCTAAATTTCATGAGGGCTTGGCTTGGGTGTCAATCAGACATGGCAATAGCTTAGAAATAAGCTATTCCCTCAAGGGAAAAATAGTTAAAAAAACAAAGATATAGAAAGGTTTAGGAAAAAAAAAATGTCTTGAGAGACAGTGGGAGAGCGTCAACAGTAACAGGGAAAGTAGAGAAGTCATACAGGCTCTCCAGCTTTCCAGAAGCAAAGAAGCAGGAATTCCCCGTGAGTGAGGGTGAACTGGGAGCCAAGAGTGACCTTGGCATAGGCAGTGGCCTCGCTGATGGGGTGCAGTCCCACAGGAGCAAAGAAAGGCTGGGGTGGTTACAAGTTGTGTTGGCTGTCCTGTGATTCTCTACCAATGAAACATAATGAATCAGCCCAGGGCCTACCCAGGAAGCCCACTTATTGCAGAAGGAGACAGGACCAGAGATGCAGATAACAAGAGCATGGCTCAAGACAGGTCTGCCAATGCTTACACTGAAACGGGGATCCCGGGCCCATGGGCAGGTTGTGGTCAAGGAATCCAGGTGAGGATGACCAGTGCCATTAGTGCCCTCATCGTCCTTACAGCAGCAGCAGCAGAATTTCCTGGTTAGGGCCATGAATTCAGAGGAAATTTTTTTGTACATTTTTTTCTATAGTTTCCTTGTGGGGTTCCCTTTCTTTTTACAAATAAGAGCATTTTAATGCATTGAGAAAAATTAGGAAGAGTATATATTATGAAACTCCCAGAAACCAAGATACTTTAATTTAGACTTCCAGCTCTGCTCTGTCTATGGTTACAGTAGAAGAGGTGTTATTACTATGGCACTTGAACCATATCACAGAATCAAAGAATCACGGAATGGCTGAGTTTGTAGGGGACCTCTGAAGATAACGTTGTCCAATACACATGCTCAAGCAAGACCACTTAGAGCTGGTTGTCCAAGACTATGCCCAGGTGGCTTTTGAAAGTCTCCAAGAATGGAGATTCCACCACCTCTCTGGGCAATCTGTGCTTGGCCAGTGCTTGGTCACCGTCACAGTAAAAAATTGTTTCCTGATGTTTAGAGGGAACTTCTGGTGTTTTAGTTTGTGCCCATTGCCTCTGGTCCTGGCACTGGACATGACTGAAAAAAGGAGCTTGGTTCCTTCTTTGCACCCTCTCTTCAGATATTCATAGATATTGGTAAGATCCTCCATGACCCTTCTCTTCACTAGGCTAAGTCCCAGCTGTCTCAGCCTTTCCTCATAGGAGAGATGCTCCAGTCCCTTTAATCATCTTTGTGGCATTTTTCTGTACTCTCTCCAGTACGTCTTTTTTAATGGGAAGACCAAAACTGGACTTTAGGTGTGGCCTCATCAGGGTTGAGCAGAGGGGAAGGATCACCTGCCTTGACCTACTGACAATTCTTTGCCTAATGCAGCCCAGGATATCATTAACCTTTTTTTGCCACACAGGCACATCGCTGGCTCATGTTCAACCTGTGTCTACCAGGACCTCCAAGGCCTTTTCTGTCATGCTGCTTTGCAGCTGGGTCTCCCCCAGCAGATATTTGTGCTTGGGGTTGTTCCTCCCCAGGTGCAGGATTTTGCATTAATTAAACTTCATGAGGTTCCTGTCAGCCCATTTCTCCATCCATGTCAGCAGGTCAAGAAGTGGGCCCATATAAACCTCATGAGCTTCAACCAGGCCATGTGCAGGGTCCTGTACCCGGGTCAGGGCAACCCCTGGTATCGATCTAGGCTAGGGGGTGAAGGGATTGAGAGCAGCCCTCCCGAGAAGAACATGGGGGTACCGGTGAATGAAAAGCTGGACATGAGTCAACAGTGTGCGCTCACAGCCAAGAAAGCCAATTGCATCCTGGGCTGCACCAAAAGAAGTGTGGCCTGCGTTTGAGGGAGGTGATTCTGCCCCTCTACTCTGGTCTCATGAGACCCCACCTGAAGTACTGCATCCAGCTCTGGAGTCCTCAGCACAGGAAAGACATGGACTTGTTGGAGCAAGTCCAGAGGAGGGCCACAAAGATGCTCAGAGGGCTGGAACACCTCTCCTATGAGGTCAGGCTGAGAGAGTTGGAGTTGTTCAATGTGGAGAAGAGAAGGCTCCGGGTAGACCTTACTGTGTCCTTTCAGTACTTAAAGGGGGCTTATAAGAAAGATGAGGACAAACATCTTAGTAGGGCTTTTTGCAGTAGAACAAGGGGTAATGGTTTTAAACCAAAAGAGTGTAGAGTCAGACTAGGTATAAGGAAGATTTTTTTTATATTGAGGATGGTGAAACACTGGCACAGGTTGCCCAGAGAGGTGGTAGATGCTCCATCCCTGGAAACATTCAAGGTCAGGTTGGATGGGGTTTTGAGCCACACGATCTAGTTCAAGTTGTCCCTGGTCATTGCAGGGGGGTTGGACTAGACGACTTTTAAAGGCCCGTTCCAGCCCAAACCATTCTATAATTCTGTGATTCTATGATCCTCTTGAGGTCCTTCCGGACAGCAGTATGACCTTCTGGTGTGTCAGCCACTCCTCCTGGTTTTGCGTTATCTGCAAATTTGCTGAATATATACTCTGTCCCATCATACAAATCATTAATGAAGGTGTTAAACAGCACTGGACCCAGTATTGACAATGCTAGTTACTGGCCTCCAACCAGCCTTTGCGCCACTGACCACTACTCTCTAGGCCCATCCACTCAGTTTTCAATCCACCTCATTGTCTTCTCATCCAGCCCATATGTCAACAGCTTGTCTGTAATGATCTAATTGCAGACAGTGTCAAAGACCTTCCTGAAGTCCAGGTGGTTAATATCACTGGTCTCCCCTCATCCACTAGCCAGTCATTTCATTGTAGACGTTTATCACAGAAGTTTAGGAGTGACGTTTGCTCTCCTCCGGTCTTCAGGCACTTGTCCCAACCACAATGATTGATGAAAGTTTGTCGATAGTGTTCTCGCAATGACGCCTACCAGCCCCCTCAGCACTCGTGTGTGCATTGCATCATGGCCCATGGACTTATGCATGTCCAGTTTGCTTAAGTACTCTCCATCCTGATCCTGTTGCACCAGGGGTATGTTTTCCTTGCTTCAGACTTTTCCCATGGTCTCTGGGTCCTTAGATTTCTGGAAGTTGGTCTTACAAGTAAAGACTGAGGTGAAAAAGGTACCTCAGCCTTTTTCATGTCCTTTGAAACTGGGGAAACTGCCGAATTCAGTAGCAGACCAATATTTTACCCAGTCTTACATTGCTACTTAAGTCCCTATAGAAGCTATTGTTGCCTTTAACATCTTGTATGAGACTGAACCTTGGGTTGGTTCTGGCTTTCCTAAGCATGGTCAGACAGTGTCTCTGTATTCCTCCTGGGTTACCTGTACCTGCATCCACCTTCTAGTCTGAGTTTTCACAGAAACTCATTGTTCCTCCATGCAGGTGTCCTGGGGTTTTTGCCTGACTTCTTGCTTATTGGGGTGGACTGTACCTGAGCTTGAAGGAGGTGATCCTTGAATGTCAAACAGCTTTCTTGGACCCCTCTTCCCTCCAGAGTCTTACGCCATAAAACTCTTTCAAGCAGACCTATGAAGCGGCCAAAGTCAGTTCTCCTCAAGTCCAGTACTGAGATCTTGCTTTTTGCCCTTCTCTCCTCTTGGGATTCTGAGTTCCACCAACTCATGGGCACTGAAACAAAGGAAGCCAGGGCTCACACTCCTCACAGTGAGGTTTGAGAGACCAGGGGTAGTACTTCATTTGACCAAAGTACATGGACGGAAAAAAAGCAGACAAGTTTTGGGGTATATATACTGAAGAAGTCCTGTATGGAGCTGAAAAAATTAAAATTAACTGATGCATTTTGCCTACAATTAATAGGGTAAGAAACTCATTACATTCTAATCTTAGTTTGGACCTATGATGTGTCTTCTTACATGCAAAAGTCTGTTTGGTTTTTATTTTTCTGGCATTTTTTTATTTTGTTTTGGGGGGTTTTGGTTTTGTTAAGGTTTTTTTAGGTGGGAAAATATTTTTTTTTATTTTACAAAGGTGTTTCAAGGATGAACAGCAACATTTCTAAAGTTCTTTGATCATCTGTGATCAAAGATCCTCTGTAAGTGCAAAATATCAATTATTGAAAAGAGATTTAGGAACGGATAATTACTGAGGTATGTCTTCTCTGGTTTAAGGCAGCTGTAATGTATGGAATTTTCTGATTCTTAACAGAGTATCTTCTCGATATTCATTCAAGGTTAAAGAAGGCATCAGGGCAGGACTGTTGCAGATGGAAACTGTAACAGACCTTTAGCTTTATGTTACATCCTGTTAGTTTTTTCCACTTTTTCCAACACGTTCCTGCAGGGAGGATCTCATTCTATGGTTTTAAGAATGCTTAACTAGAAACAAACAGTTTCTAATTCTCAAAAATTACTGTAGCGAGTGTAGTCTTTTGTCTTGAAATTGGTTCTGATACATGCAAGACTGCTGTGCATTGAGTGGCAAGATTAGTGTGTAGTTAACTTTAATTAGCTGAGTTTTGTCACAGGATTAGCTAAATAGAAATAAGAAAATGCACCAAATATGGTAAAAAGTAATTTTCATCCCTTTATCCCATTTACATTCTGTTCTCCCTCTCCTGGTCAGTTTTTTCCACAGTAGCTTTAAGGCTATTGACATTTTCGTTTGGTTTTGGTTGTTTGGTTTTGGTTTGGTTTTGGTG
>VUYV01000111.1:2874603-2943859 GCA_008711295.1 Anarhynchus alexandrinus | reverse complement strand
GGGGGGGGGGAGGATGTGTGTGGGGTTTTTTTGTTTGTTTGTTTTGCCTCAGCAATTAGGTAACATGAGGGGAAGATTACAAGAAACTACGTCAAAGGCAAGTATGTTGGTGCAATATTACCTACATAGAAAGAGGGCTGTTTCTCTGAGCACTGTGGATGTGTGCCAGCCGGGAGATTCAGAAGTGTTTCCTACCTCCTATGTCTGAAACCTGCTTGTGGCCTTATTGCACACACTCTGTCCTTCGAAAGAAAACACAGATGTGCAGAGAGGGAGGCAATTACAAAGAGCCAGAATGAGTCCCTGGTCTGCGTGAACAGGAAACTTCAGCAGGAGTTGCAAAGATGCTGCTTGTATAGAAGTTGAGTTCTGCTCTTGGTTCTTATATCCCAAATTGTCTTTTTAGGCAGAACTTTTTTCCAACTATCTCTCTTAATTGCCAGCTACTTAGGTAACACAAAAAATGTTCGTCTTGTCATCTTTTTGGCTTTTAACCCCTCTAGGGCTGTTTTGGAGTCGTAAGGCTGCACAAATTTATGTTTGTAAGCCTTCAGTTCCAGTGGCTGGTATTTCCATTTAATGTCATTGTGGGCTAGTGGCTTCCATTGTTTTGATTACTGCTGAGCAGAGGGTTGTTTAGCTATTCCTTAGTGGAAGCCAGTCAGAATTCCTCACAGGTTTAATATGATTAGTAATGACACATGGATAAAATATTACTATGAAAGGCTCATCCAGCAGAATACTTGTAGGTAGAATTCTGAAGTCTTATTGTTGCCAGAAATCCTAAGAGTACTAACCATTTCTGCACTCTTATTTAATTTTATTTATATATGTGTGTCTGTGTGTGTGTATATGTGCATATATGTATGCCTATAGACATACACACACAACCTTTTACTAAACCCCTACTAACTCTGAAATACGTGTTCAAAATCATTTATTTTACCAAAATGTCACATGTATTTATCAAAGGTCATTCAAATATCAAACTTAGTTTAATTTCCATTTCCCAGGCTTTGACTTTGCTAAGCACCAAGATATTTATATACTTGGCACTTCCAGAATATAGTGGAACACACATATTTTAGAGGCATCACAACTACTATGTGATTCTGCATAATGTAAATTGATGGAAGTTCTGAATCAGAGAATGAAATTGCACAAATTAGAAGAGAAATCTAATCATTATCTTAGATTGCAGTAGATATCTAGATACTCATTTGGATTTCACAGCATATTTTCTGAGAGTAGCACAAGGAAATTAGTGAATTTATCCTTGTAACAGTGTGAAATAACGTTTTTCTCCAATCAATGCAGTCAAAGCAAAGGAAGATTGTAGAGTTGAATAAGGAAATGTTTTGTGCCCCATGCAATTTTACTTGTCATATAAAAGTGGTTAATGCACCAGGAGCAGTATTGCAAGATCAGAGCATAAGCAACTCTTTGAGGATAATGTCGATGTTGTCTTGGATACTGGAGCAATGTCTTTAACACAAGTTTCTCATTCAGCTTTCTGTTTCAGGCCCACAAAACATTTTGGAACTTGTATAATTGGGTCTTGGTTTTCATCAGAATGAAACCCCTAACGTGCAGAATTTATCAGTCACACATGAACATATCAATAAGCAAGTAGTAAAGTCATGGTCATAGAAAAGAAACCCTTAAACCAAACCTCTTCTCTGCCCAGTTTGAAAATGAAATTCCATTTTCACAACCTATTATTTCATTTTATTGAAAATAATATCTGGACATTAATACTTTCATAATAAAATTTCCATGTATACATTTTAAAAACACTTCAGCTTGACAAACCCTTTTTCTGATAGATTAAAATATTATACTGTAAAAAAATGCTGGACGGTCTGCACAACATTTGATCTTCTAGTGCAACACAAGGATGCTCATTATTATCTACTGATAAAAGAGCAGAGTTTCTATTTCAGGTATTCCTGACCAACAACATATTCTACCTACAAAAAAGATTGGCTACAAAATCCAGAGATTTTTCAAACTGCAATCCATTTTTAGGCTTGTAGAGAAGGCTGTATTTGACAAGATCTTCTTTTCAGGTATGGAGATGACTATATTCTTCTTCTTGTTCATCTTTTTTTAATGACACCTCAGATTCTCTGGTAATTATGGGATTCTAGGAGACTTAAGGAAAAACAAAACAGCTAGAGATCGCACCGTGCTAAAAGGATAATCTTCACAGAGTTCTCCCCCTTCCTTTTGCTTCTGACAGAAGCACCTTAACCACGGTGTCACCATCTCATTTTTTATGCATCTGTCTACTCTTTATCACTGCTTCATTTTACATCTCAGCAGGCCTGACTACCCTGAAAAATACACCTGCATAAAACCTGCAAGGAACAGAGAAAATACATAAGTAGGGGTGAAAAAGGAAAAGAGAGCTCTCTGCACTCTTATCACACCTTTTAGCATCTATCGGTTTCAGTTCTCTTGTGATTCATTCACCCTTTCACTATGTAAAAGGCCACAGAGAAGCTGCAGTGATACTAGTATTCAAGATGAATATCGAGGAGGCAGGGACTCAGAGGAGAGCAATATTCAAAAATCCCATGGGAATAAGGGTCACAGGAAAAGAAGGAGAGATTAAATCGGAACAGCATAGAGCAATCAGTCAGACAAGTTCCTGCATCAGAGTGGTCTTTGAATAGTAAACGATAGGAAAGGAACCATAAAAACAAGAACACAAAGACAGCATTTTTTGAAGATGTTGCTTTCCTGTGTTGCATTTACAAACCTGGAAATACCAAAACATTGTTTTATAATAAAGACAAACAGGCTTTTGTTTAGGATCAGTTAAAAAAAAAATGCAGAGGAAGCTGCTTTATGCTTTCCTAAGGGGCAAGGCATATCTCCTTGAGCCTATTATTGGGTTCACTTAGCTAGAGAGCTGCCACTGTGTCTTCAACCAGAAGGTGCAGGGCAGGAACTGAGCAGTTTCTTTCTGTGAGAGATCATTTGGGAGCAAATCCATGTGTCCTGACCCACCACAAAATTATTCTTTTGTCTTCTGCCATGTGTTTACCATTTCCTTATTGTACCAAGCAAATCTTCGCTGCTGCTGCCAAACACCATCAGTGGTCCATCATGAGCAATCTCTCCATGCCACAGTGTGGAAGTTGAAAAAGTCAAAACAATTCTGCTTTTTCCTTTTGTTTTTCCCTTAGCTCCATCTATGACACTCAGAACTGTTCTCATACATCCAGAAAATAAAGTTTTGAATAGTTAGGTGGTGTAAATTTTTAATTTGGGGAAAAAAGAAAGAAACCCAACTTTTATCCTGCATGTGATGGGTGGGAAATGTGTTGAACTGAGAGGAATGTCAGGGGATGCTGACTGGTCACTTTAATTTTCCTTTTCAAACATGTTATTTATGTTCCTCTTATCCTTCCAGTTCTTTGAAACTGAGCAGAATTTGTGGGTGCTTTTCTTTTTGACTCCCCAATTTGTTTTATAGAAAGCATAAAGGCACTGTCTTCTCAAAATCAGGTCTTATTTGAATGTGTCTTTCTTAGAGAGAATATGCATTAATGCATGCACTGCTATGTGTTGTATGTGATACTGTTGTAGGCAAAAAAAAAAAATTTAACTGTGAATGCCAGTAGATAATTGGGGTCTATGTCTCGATGTGTGGTGAATGTCCAAAAGTAAACTTTTGAACTCTCAAGCAGAAGCCTGCTACTTGCTAGCTGCAAGGTATGGGCTGGTTGTAACTTATTAACACCTGCACTGAACAAAGGTGTCAAGTCCTGAATCCTCTAATTAATAAAGAGACATAACACGGAGTCAGCAATTAGGAAGCTGATCACATGTTGTGCTTCTGCACACAGACTATTTAGCTGTGGAAAACTACGGGCTAGTTGTAGAAAAGAAGGGTTCCCAAAAAAGTGGTCTTAGAAGGAAGAAGGGGACCAGGAAAGATAAAGGTGAAGACCCTGGCTAGAGGAAGGACCCTAGAAGTGGGAAGATCCTGGAGACAGGGGAGACGCATGGAGAGGAACACCAGGGGATGCTCAGTACCAGAGACACCTGGGACCAATAACTGTAAGTGTGGAATGACACAACTTTCTGACTGACCTTTGCAGACCAGCAGTGACCCCTCTACTGGGAAAGGACGCTGAGATATAGTGAACATAGCACTGACAGGGAGTGAGCGAGTGAGTATATGAGATATCCAAAGAGGATAAAAGCTCTGATCTTGTTGGCTCTTGAATAAATCCCTATATCCAGATCCACTACAAGTTGTCTTTTCCTTTGTCCTGCCCATGCAGGTACTATTCTAGTACCACAGCTAATCAGTTTGCAGCTTGAATGGTTATCTGTAGTTTCCTTAGCAGTTGCTGCTGTGACTGCAATTAAATCTCTCACAAAAATACTGAATTATCTGAAATCTCCACTTTGTAATACGGGAAACTAAAAATGTTTATGTTTTTAAAAGTGAAATTATTATACTTTTAAATATTACATTTTAATTTGTATTTTTTCCATATATATATAATATTTCATAAGTTTTAGACTATTACCTCCTTTTATTTTTAACCTTTACATCCTTTCCACCAGTCTGAAACCCTGTGGACTACTTTTGCAAGCTGCCTCTTTGTACATATTTCCCAGCAGGCAGGCAGCGCCTGAAATCTGCAAGTGAGAGCTCTCCTTCTCAGCTAACGGCTGCACGCTGACTACCTATAGCTTTCTGACCCTGTTTCCACAGAAACCACCAGAACATGTTAACTTTAAGCAATCTTATTTGAATAATGGAATGTGTTCAACTTAAACAATATCACTTTTGGTAAAGAAACTGCTGTTCTTTTGTTTTTAGTTCTGCATTATGTGCCTCCCAGCCATTTCATGATTCTTTGTCACTCTACTTCCTTCTTTTTTTAAATAGTAACATTTGCATCAAGCGTCTTAAACTAATTAGATGATGCAGTATGTGGTCTGCCCCTAGTAATGTAAAAGTTTAAAGTTTCAAAAGAGTAAGTAAGTCAGTTTTAAAACCAGACTCACCTATTATTATTATTATTTTGGTATGGACAGAAAGATGAATGAATAATAACCTGAATAATTATTTATGGAAGAGAACAAAGCTATGGACCCCAAGTCTCAGTTCCATCATCCACTATTGCAGACAAATATGTTATATAATCCTTCTGATAAACCAATAAATGTCTATATGAAAGTACCTTTTCTTCCATTCATCTCTGGGAGATGTCTGGCAAGGCCAGACACTTTCTTTAGATTTTTAGCTTAAATGTATGGGCCTATTTGTTCTTTTGAGAATTGCATCTTTTAGGTTATATCAGTGATAAGATTTTTATTCTTCTTCCAGGGGAAGCCACAAAGCTTATCAGAGAGGCATCTGAAGTATGACAAAGATACCTTGATCACACACATAGAATCATAGAATCACACAATAGTTTGGGTTTTTTTGGGGGACATTTTTCTGGGGACATTTAAAGATCATGTAGTCCAAACTCCCCTGCAATAAGCAGGGACATCTTCAACTAGGTCAGGTTGCCCAGAGCTCTGTCCAACATCTTCATGTGTAGCCATGTACACCCACCCCTAGCAAAAGACCTCACCTGTGATCTCTGTGATCACACCTCATCACTCAACAGGTTATTCTTGCACTTTCATTTCCCATTCCCACCTTTCTCTCCCACATCTAAATGTTGTACAAGGAGTCGCCTAAGCAGTCAGAACAATTCACACAACTCAAATCTCACTGTTATTGTCATCATGAAAGATTTGTCTTGTCAAAGACTGGGTAGCACTCAAGCAATGCTGCAATTAAGTAGAGAAACTGGTAAGTTCTGGAAATACTTATGTTGTCCTTATTCCTCTTGGCGTATAGTCACCTTTTCAGATGGACACTGACAGTATCCTCTCCACGTTTCTCATTCAGTTTAGCAAAACCACCAAATTAATTGCATTCTCTTTCATAACAGAGACTCCCCATTTATCTTCTCCTAATAACTTTGCCTGTTCTACTCATCTTCTACAGATGACATTCTGGTGGTGCTCCATGCAACAGTTTTATTATCTCTTAACCTCTACTGGCAATACCACAGCTGAGATCTTGTATTGTGTGCGCGCATCTTTTTCATGCATACAGTGTATGGTTAACTCACTCTAACATGATTTTCTTCCTTTCTAATTTCCAACTAACGAATCATCATTCATAGCAGAAATTCGTATTATTAGTTCCCAAGTAGATAATCTCACACTCTGTACTGTAGCACTCCATAGAGTTTTAAGTATTTCACTAATCCAGTTCTTCTGATATACTCTTATGATTTCCCTCTGGATCAATGATGTATCTTCAACAAGTTCAATTTTTGTGTTCCTACTTTTTATGGCCAATATGCTTAATTACAATATTACCATTAATAAGATTGGAGAAAAAAAAGTAACAGAATGGTATTATTTGATGAACTAACCTTACCTAGATTCACTAGAAAAAAAATAATGCTAATCAAATAAACGCATTTGAAAGTTATTAACATATAAATGAGAAGTTGAGGAATGTAAGCATAGCCCACTGTATCCTGCTGAAAAGTAGGACTACGACGACTATTAAAATGCAAAGAGTGATGTCACTGAACAGTGTCCACTGGGGCTATTATGCTTTGGTGATTGCTAAAGAGAATTCTGAGTAGTACCTTTAACATAGCCTATGAGTCTGTATTAAAACAAATAGGTTAATAAAACAGAATAAAAGAGCTGTAACAGAAGATCTATGTGTCTTATGTGAACACTGATGTAGTAGGTAACTAGTAAATTCTGCAGCTCATACTCCAAGCCAAAACTGGATTCAAGATAGGGTAAAAATCAATACAAAGTATAATATCTTATTTTTTTATGACTGCAAATAGTTCATATTGAATTAATGCAGTATGTTACTTATCTCCATTGCTGCCTTGCCTTATTGTAGATAGTGCCTTCGTCATATTCTAGAGAGTCATCTTCACAGACATTACATTTCCCATGATGCAATGCAGATTTGCAAATTTTACTAATCCAGTTGGGGCTT
This sequence comes from Anarhynchus alexandrinus, assembly GCA_008711295.1. Classification (NCBI taxonomy): domain Eukaryota; kingdom Metazoa; phylum Chordata; class Aves; order Charadriiformes; family Charadriidae; genus Anarhynchus; species Anarhynchus alexandrinus. The sequence continues at coordinate 2,936,799 of VUYV01000111.1, read as the reverse complement.
TTTGAACAGTCATAAATTTCAGGGTCTACATCCATGCCAGTTAAATAAATTATGACCAACCAGTAATGTTCCTGGGCATTGAGGACAACCAATAGAGAAAGGTCCACACGGCTGTAGTAGCAAGCTCTTTTACTTCCAAAGTAGGCTACACGCAAACTCTTTATGGGGTGTTTTAACTGTCACAGTGTGCCTGGAAATTGTTTGAAAGAGTGACAGATTGAATGGACCAAAAACATGCTAGGATATGTCCTATAAAACCATGAGGATAGACAATATTTTCCTTGAGACCAAGGATGTTCCCAAGTTAATTTACTAGGTGATATATAGCATAAGTAACCCACAGCGACTATGGGGGAGGCTCCCAACACACTGTGTCACGGCCAGGCTCACTCCGACCCATGGGAGGTCACACCAGAGCAAAGTCCCCATCATGATGCAGCCATGCCTGGGGCTGATGACGGCCCCACTGTTTCCAACCCATGGGCTGACCCAGCCTTGGCCCGTCCTTTTCCCCATGGAAGTGCCCGATGCCTGTGGCTGGGGTCATCATCCTGGTCCACAGGGAGCCACTCCAGTGTCTATTTTAGTCAATTTTGACTCAATAGAGCTAAAAGAATTGTTTCAAATTTGGGGAAAATTTATTTAGCTCTAAAATGTATAAACAAACTCAGTATATTTCCTAGTCAATGTCTAAATTTATGTGAAACAGTCAACACTTCAAATTTCCATCTTGATTTGGGTTTCAAACAAGAAGTTGAATTGTCAGATTTCCTACAAGGAGAAAATGCAGTTTTTCTCAGTTCTACCTATAGCTAAGCTTTAAAATGCCAGAGAAGAAAAGGTAAATGTCTGTTGATGATAAGAAAGAAAATTCAGCTTCAAAGTGTTGTGTTCTGCAAATTATAAGCTAAGGCTGATTGCAACCTAACTTGTATAGGTATAAGCCATAAACAATATTAAATGCAAATGATATGATTCTCTCTACCCCAGTTCATATTTGTTCTGTAGCTAATTCTGTACAGATATCATTATTGAATCATCGCCTAAGTATAGAGATGCATGTACCATGTTTCTCCCCTCATTAATCCTAAGAAATAGTACCTTATTGCAAAGAGCCTAGGAAGAATGTTTGTGAGTCGACTATTTAAATTAAACAATTTACTTCATTCTTTTATCTTGTAACAAGATTTTATCCGTTTTTTAAAAATTATTTCTCTTTGTAGTATTTGTTTCTTAGCCACAGTATCCTCCTAGAGGCTTCAGAGTGTTAAGGCTTCCATTAAAAATACTTTATGCCCAGAGCAAGCATAAAAATAGAAGACCGGATTATTTTATATAGCATATACAATATGCATACCATACAATTGATTGAACAAAGGAAAGGTGTCTACTATTACAGCAGCTAGCGCAGATTGCCATTTAACAGAATAATACTGTATTCTAAATTATGAGCTACATTAAGAGTTTGAATGGTCCTGTAATAACTACAAAAGCTCAAGCCCATGAAAGAATTCTAAAGAAAAAAAGGAACGTTCATGAAGAGATACCATTTACCATTGGGATATCAATATCCTTTGGAGGAGAGAGGCTGATCAAAGAGATGCTATTGCTCTTCTCAGACAATATTCAAGATATAGCCACCCAACAGATTGCCTTGAAGGTGTGCATACTGAATTCACATCTTCTGACACTATATGGGGAGTCACTTTCTTGTGGACAGTACAAATGCCATCCTGCAGTCCAAAATCTACAGTTCTTCAGATCTCATAATAAAGTGATGGGGCAAATGATCTCTGAAGAAACATCATCTTAGATTATTTAAGACTTTTTAGACAATAATATCTTGAACAAAACCCAGAGTGGAATACTGGTATAAAATGGTCTCTCCACTGTATTGCAACTTAGATGAACAGCCACATTTAAATCCTGATTGCATACGGATTCTTACTGAGGGGAGCAATTAACTTGCATGGATTTCCACTGAGAAGGAAGGGAGAGGAAGAGAAACATCTTGAAAGAAAGGGATCTTAAAACTGAAAAGTTTTTACACTTTCTGAGAATATAATTTTACTTCTCTTAACATCTAAACTTCAATGTTCCTCACCCACCCTGGTAAATTTAGGTGGACTGAAAAGAGATTGGGGGCTGGAAATGACAGTGGGGAGGAAACAAATCAGAAATGCAATACTGTTGAGAAGGGGAGGGACTCTAGGAATATTTTTAAAGTGAAAAGTGAAATTTTGTACACTTTGCAAGGGTCTGGAGATAACTCTCACCTTTTTTGTTGCAGTCCTCATTTAGGAATAGGTTGTAACCAAATACAACTGAATCTGTTCAATTTTTCTTGCCAAATGGAAAAAAGGAATAAAACATGATGCAACTTTGCACACAAATTGTTCCATTCAATCTGAAGTATTTTGGTTTGCATAGTTTGTAAGGGGGGCAGTGGAGATGAAGTTGTATATTGTATATTCACAGACCTTGAGACAGCTGCCCTCACCCACCAGCTGCACGATTATAGTTGCATGTGGACCTTGAGGTTCATAAGGCTAGAAAACAATACGGGTGAAGCTCTCATGTTCAGGTTTAGCACATGACTGGAATACAGGGGCATGCTTGAATCCCGTAGGGGAGGAACTATAAAAAGTGCTGAGGCTGATGTTGTCAGGTTACTCCTGCTCTCATATATACAGTCTGTTCAGCTTGGGTCCGTCTCACAAAAGATTAATCGGACCTTTGAGAGAATTATTCCCCCTGCCCTAAAGCATGATGTTTTCAGTAAGTAGTACATAGTATCCAGAGAATTAAAATGGATTTATGACTCAGATTCAAGTTTATGTCCTTCCCGATGACATTCCTATCCATCGGGATAGTCATGAGGACATAAAAATCCAATTTTTCAGGTTACTATTATGTATTAACAAGTGAAACAGTTACTATAACTCTTTAAGTATTCCCTGTGAACTGGAAGAGTTCCAAAAGGGGTCTGTAAAGCTACCATCCAAGAATGTCTTATGCATTTAGACTGATGCTGTCAAGTATGAACCTATTCTTTTCCTCTTCAGAGATGTAAATAAAATTCTTAAAGTTTTCAGGTGAATGTCCTTCTCTCGGAATATTGAAATTTCTTAAGTTCTTATCTTAGGAGCTCTTTCGCTATTTATAGTCATGTTGAGTCACCAGTGTAGACTAAAGCCTCTGAAAACAAAGAATTTACAGCTCTCATACACTGAACAAGTATCTCAATTTCTTGTCTTTTTTTTTTCAACAGCTTGCAGATATATCGTGGTTTATCATCTATAGATGATATTATAATCATATATACGATATGATAATCACATATATGATATATATGTGGCATGGTAATTTTATATATGTACATATATGAAGCTAGCTAATCATAGAATCATAGAATGGTTTAGGTTGAAAAGGACCTTAAAGATCATTGAGTTCCAACCCCCCTGCCATGGGCAGAGACACCTCCCACTAGAACAGGTTGCTCAAAGCTCCGTCCAATCTGTCCTTGAACACTTCCAGGGATGGAGCTTCCACAGCTTCTCTGGGCAGCTTGTTCCAGTGTCTCACCACCCTCAGAATAAAGAATTTCCTCCTAATAGCTCATCTAAATCTACCCTCTTCCAGTTTAAAATTGTTAGCCCTCATCATATAACCACAGTCCCTGATAAAGAGTCCCTCCCCATTTTTCCTGTAGGCCCCCTTTACGTACTGGAAGGCCTCCCTGGAACCTTCTTTTCTCCAGGCTGAAAAACTCCAACTCTCTCAGCCTGTCTTCATAGGAGAGGTGTTCCAGGCCTCTGATCATCTTCATGGCCCTTCTCTGGACTCACTCCAACAGGTCCATGTCCTTCTTATGTTGGGGGCTCCACAGCTGCACACAGTACTCCAGGTTGGGTCTCACGAGAATAGAGTAGTGGGACAGAATCTTCTCCCTCGACCTGCTGGCCACGCTTCTTTTGATACAGCCCAGGATGCGGTTGGCTTTCTTGGCTGCAAGTGCACATTGCCAGCTCTTGTTGAGCTTTTCATCCAGCAGTATCTCCAAGCCCTTCTCCTCAGGGCTGCTCTCAATCCATTCTCTGCTATGCCTGTATTTGTGCTTGAGATTGCTGCAACCCACATGCAGGACTTTGCACTTGGTCTTGTTGAACTTCCTGAGGTTTGCATGAGCCCACTTCCCAAGCCTGTGAAGGTTCCTCTGGATGGCATCCCTCCCCTCCAGCGTGTTGATTGTGCCACACAGCTTGCTGTCATCAGCAAACTTGCTGAGGGTGCACTTGTTACCAACAAAGATGTTGAACAGCACCTGTCCCAGGGGAACACCACTCGTCACTGGTTTCCACTTGGATGTTGAACTGTTGACCGAACCTCTTTGAGTGCAACGGTCCAGCCAGTTCCTTATCCACCGAGTGGTCCATCCATCAAATCTCTCCTATTTAGATACTTGGATGTCATGTGAGATGCTTTGCATAAGTCCAGGTAGGTTACATCTGTTGCTCTCCCCTTATCCACCAACACTGTAACCCCATCATAGAAAGCCACCAAATTTGTCAGGCATGACTTGTCCTTGGTGAAGCCATGTTGGCTGTTACCAGTCACCTCCTCATTTTCCACATGCCTTAGCAGAGTTTCCATGAGAATCTGTTCCATGATCTTGCTGGGCATAGAGGTAAGACTGACTGTATAAAGAATAGTATTTGTAAATCTGTGTTGAATTCACCAAACAGTTTTGGGATGACCAAATTTTAGCAAGTCTACTGTTTGCACAGAGTTTGACTCTTGATAAATACCCAGTAAACATCTTTGTTAAATCTAAATCTAAACCTAAAATTTGTTAAATCTAATCTAAAATCATGACCTAGCAGTTTGATATGTTTGCTTTCATCCTATTTTTATTTCAGGTGATTCATTTGGCAAAATTTCCTACAAAGGCACCACAACCTCACACGTTCTACACACACGTGTTTTGGTAAAATGATCATTGGTGGTACAGGAAAGATGGAAAAGGAGGTAAAAATCAAAGCAGGAGCTAAAACACACAGTATCACCGTTACAAAAGTTTTAAAGGTTTGACTGAGATTTCTGAATGACAGGGGTTGTGTCACTTCCCAAATTGTCTTTTTTTCAGTGCAGAGTCTCTGCAACTGGTATATATCCCCAGCCTCTTGTCAGCCTCCTCCACACAGACTTTTGGGGATCTTCATGAGTTTACATACTTTCTGCAAAGCCTACAAACCTGCATGTGAGTTTCTGGTAAAATGCAATGATAAACAATACTAATGAAATGTAAATATGCTTTCTACAGCTAGCAAAATTGATTTGGCTTACAAATATACACTAAAAAAAATAAAAGGAAAAATATATATTCTTAAATGAGTTCATATCAATTAAAGGAAAATCTATACACAGTGAATCCAATTTTCCAATGATTACCAAGCTAAGAAATGGAGATATATTTTGAATGACAGCATGTAAAAGGCTTGCCACTTGAAAAGTTCTTTAGAAGTAGTTTTCATGTAGCTCATCTGTAAAAAAATGTTCTCTTTCCAGGAAGGTTTGTACCCCTCTTTTTCCTTTTCCTCAAAGGGCTTCCAAGGTATTTGGAGTACTGCAAAAGAATTACTTTCAGGTTTCTGCCAAGAAGATGCAAATGAGACTTCAAGGCCCCCTATTGCTAGGTTCTGCATACACATGTAGTAAAGATTTAAACTACAAGGCCCTGACCCTGCAAATACTTACACAGCTGCTGCTCAACTTCGTGAATTTTAATAGATTCTTTGAATTAGCTAGTAAAATCAGTCAGGTGTGTAAGAGTGTGGGATCGAGGGCTGGTTTACACCACTCAGTGAAGCAAAAAGAAATATGTAGACAAAAATATGTAACTTGATAAGCTGTTATTGTCTAATTTGGTTACAAAGCCAATACTTTGATATTAAACTCCTTGGAACAGAGATTGTGTTCTTATCTTGTGTCTGTAGAGCAGTGACATTCTGATCTGCAGAAGGAAGTATTCATACAAAGAAACCACATATACAAAGAAACCTTTATGTTTTCTCTGAAAAGAAAGAAATATTTTTGAATCAAAATGTGTCTTCACCTAGAGCTTCTCAAATATAACATTTTGTTCTCTTGTCAGCATACAATTCACACCGATTAAAAGTATGTTTTCCATTTAAAAGGTATACCTATGAATGCACATAATGAGCAGTCTGCATTATGAAAGTAAAGACTTGTTTTATGAAGGACAATTAAAAATAGCAAATAAAACTCATACTGTGAAGATTAGATTGTTAAAAGTTGAATGACGGTCAAGATTGGAAATCTAATAATTAGGAAACAACCCATTATTGCAGTGTAACATTGTTTAACTATCCACACCATTTGTTCCACAGCATATTTTATCTCACTAGAGTGTGAAGGCCTCCAAAATATTCTTTTATCCTTCCAGTCATACCTGTGCTTCATTTGGTCAGTGTGATTTGTTGTTTTCTCAAGACAAGCAGATCCTAACAAGTCTTTTCAGCTTCAGCAAGGAAAATGATAAGAGGATCATCCTTGGTTATGCTGTTGCTAATGTTTGGTTGGCTGGTTTGGCTTATTTTTCCAGATGTGGTGATTGCTAAAGGAGAAGCTGAACTGGGGTGTTAGACAGTTTGTCTTCAGTTCAGTGATCTGGATATTTTCAAAGGAGACAGGAGCTTTATTGCCTATTTCCTTCTACTAAGGAAAGTCTAAAATCCTTATCATCTTCTGCACCGTGTGTTCCAGTTACTAGGAAATCATCAGGGAGAAAGAGAGAATCTGTTGCTCTTCTGGCAGATGTGTCTCCAATTCAAAATAGTGATCTTGTTCTCCGCTCTCAAACAGAGTTCTTTGGAAGAATATCTAGTCATTTACCCTCTGGAAAGCAATTGGGCTTTGGACTCTTGAGAGGGCTTAAAAGTATCTCTGTAGCCCTGAAAGTTTGTCCACTCTGAGGATAAAGAATAAAACAGAGACCATTCCCCTTTCTCACGCTTGAAGCTTCCAAATGATTCTCTCCATAATGAGCTCAGTATTGGGGATAGATCAGACTGTCCTTATGAGGCAGCACTTTTCTTATCCTGTGCAGGAAGATATGCCTATCTCCAAAGAGATTGCACTTTAAAGGTAGAGTGTATTTCATCTTCTATAGTCTGTCATTTGCAAGTACTTCTATATCCTATAATATTTATTACTGGATTGTAACTAGACAACTATGCAAATATTCACAGAAGAACTGGTTGTCAGCATTTACATTTACTAAGAAACATCAACTTTTCAGAAAAAAAGGTTTCACCCCGTACTGGAACATTTATTTACTTTAAAATACCGATAAAGGAATTTTTTCAAAACAATTTCATTAAAGCTCAATCAAAATATTATACCTGATCTGATACTGACTTTTAAGAATAAATGATATATTCAGACAAACTAAGTCCAACTCTAGCTGATACACAATGAATAGATTTCAAAGCAAAAAGGTTCAGAGTTCTGTTCTGATGCAGTTAAGTATCTGACCCATACAATATTCTGATTTGGATGAAATAATATCTTTCCAATGAAAAATATTCCATGTTTTGTGTAACTCTATTTCTAAGGATTTGATTCCTTAGATTTTCCTTCTCTATTGAATATAAAGCTATTTGTTTTCTGCAGGAAAGAAAAATCAAATTCTCTTGATACCTTGAAACCGGAAAAAAACTGGTTATACCTCTTGTTATATGTAATTGTTATATGATCTTGCTATATATAATTGTTATATGATCTTGCTATATTGCTATATGATATGTTATGTGNTATGATCTTTATAGACCATAATGTGGTGGGGGTTTTTTGAGGTACTAGAAAGTAACTTTCAATTGATGTAATCTGGCATGCTGTTGAGATTTTTTTTTAAGTGGTAAGAATGCCAGATTTATACATTAGAATCTCATATTTTTCCCATATTTTTACTGTTGGTGTATCAAGACCTTTTCTTTATTTTACATTAATGTCACATTATACCATCTACAAATGAAAATGGATATAAAATAAATTATATCACTCCAATCATACACATGCATTTTAAAGCTCCTGAAAATCACCAGGATAACAAAAATCAGCTTACCTTAGATGAGAATCAAGTACTTAATATTTCTATCATGTCAATCATTTATTTAATTTTAGGCAGAAATCTTCCTTGAAGTAAGAAAAAAAATATTTCCTTCTATAAAGTTATTCTGTGTTGAGCTTGACAAAAATGGCAGCTGCCAGCATGTGTGTGCCAGATACTTTGAAAGTAATTTACCTGATGGTACTGAAACAGAGCAAACCTTTAATGACATACCTTCAGTATCTGCGTGCTTCAGTTTAGGTGTGTAAATGTATGCACGGTGAAGAGAAATGCAAGAAATGATGTGAAAAACTCTTGTAAGTAGTGTTTGTTTTCCCAGGAGTGGAACCTGAATCAGTATGGCAGTGAGGTTTTATTTCCACATAGTCAAGCAGCAGCTAGTTGGCAGATGTGCACTGCAACTGTCTGAGAGCTGATGAAAACCAGCAAGCCTTTCCTTTGTTTTGTAATACTTCAAGAGTTATTAATGTTTCTTGGAGACATAACACAATAGAAAAACTGTTTGGTTAGAATAAACTTGTGTTGAATAAGTAACTTCGGTCCCAAACAGATTTTGTGGAGAATAACAAAAGGCATTTTTTTTTTCCCAAAGTAGAATTATCTCAATAGTTGAGGATTTCTCTTAGCATGCAGGAGGATGAGACTTAAGTCTTTCCTCCTTTGACTTGGTTGTGGGATTTGAACCTAGAGATTTAATATGCTATGTGGGGCTCAGTCCTGCGGTGTGAAAAGCCAGTCTCTTACTAGCAAAATAAATTTTAAACTATGTTTTCTCTATTTTAGTGATTTGAATACATCCAGTGAGTTCCTATGATTAGGGACAAACAAGAACTTGAATGTGGACCTTTCAAGGTCCACAGAAATCCAAACCACTGCCAATATCTATTAGCCAGTTGGAGACAGAATATGTTTATTTATTTCTGATTTTTTTTTTTAAAAAAAAGTGCACAAAATCAAAACCTCTTGTTTTCTTTCCACAAACAAATATAAGCAACTTCCAAAACCCTGAAGTTTTACAGAAAAATATAAGTTTTATTTTCTCTTCTCCCCTACTGCCACTTATGAGCTGCTACAAATGAATAAGTACAAACTCTTTTCATTTGGTTCTTCTGGGATGTACCGATTGAGATAATGAAGGTTTGGAATGATGACTTGTCCTTAGCCCATTCTCCTACTGGGTGTCAAGTCACAGGTCTAGACTTTACCACTGCCATATATTACCCATGTAGGTCAATTTTACATTCAGAAAGCAGAGAAGTAGTGATAGATCATTATGAATCATACAGAGGACAAAAGGCATAAATATTTAAAACATAAGGCTTAAAAAAGTGAGAATAAGACAAATAAAAGGTGTAAGGGCTGCAATCACAATGTGTCTGGAAATAGGATGAATTTCAGGAAAAGGATGTAGAATGAAATAACATACATACAGGTCAAACTAACATTTAAATGGGTTCGCAACAAAAAGGAATGCAACAATGGAAGTCTTGATTAGTATGAAAATGTTATGTTAGGTTCTGCACATCTCATAACTAGGATCCTGCTCTGCCCAGGTGGCTTGAAGTGCTAAAAGACAAAAATCCCAAAGAATTCAAAAAAGTGGAATTAAAGTGCAGAGAAATCAAGCTCTGAGAGTGCAATCATTTTTCTGAGTTAGAAGGAAGATGAGGAGGACATGACCAGACCTTCTTGAGGAGAGGTATAGCGCAAGTTGAGTTGTGCTCTCAGATCACTGCCCTGCATGGTGGAAAGAGCTCAACCAAAGGGATGATATATGGTGTCCTCTTACCATCCTGTTCTCCTAGACTCCTTAAATTGTCCCAAAGCCCATTAGCCCAGAGCTCTCTGCTTTTCATTAAACACAGCACTTGTCCTGACCTCATAACAAAGTTCCTCTCAGCTGTGCACTCCACTCTTATGCTTCGCCTGTGCCTCCTAATTTATCTAAAAGTTACACTCAAAATGTGCTTCTATTTACTGACACTAACACAATCCTTTAAAACTCCTTCTTCCCAAGGAGTTTAGCATTTGATTCCCAAGTCCTCTGTTCCCAACCCTCTTTCCCACATGACAATAGCATTGCCAGAACTCCAAAAACTGTGGTTATGTTTCATCCTGCACCACTTTAGTTACCAGGAACTTTTGCTGCTCTCCCTAATTGACTGCTGGAGCCAGGTGAATCCTGACTCTTTTGGTAGCAAAAATGGCCCAGTTCTTGCATTTTCTGAGGATTTCAAAATCCAGGATGCTGAAGACAGTTATCAAAATTTGCCTGAACAAGAGATTGGGGAAGAATTGGCCACTATCTTTTGAAAGACAGATTTTCTAGAAAAGCAACAAAATGCCTTAACACTATTCCATGGTGAAAAGACTAACTAACGCTTGATCACCAATGGCTTCTGTCTTGCAAAAGGCCCAGAGCTGAGGAGGCATGATTTTGTTCTAAGATGATTGTACATTCACTGTAGTCAAGGAGAAATATGAATTGCAATGCCCTGGTTCAGAAATGGCAAGCTGTCTGAAGGATGAATCCCCTTCAGAAGTAACCTCATCTCACCATTGATTCTCCTCCTCCCCTTCCTGTACGTAAAAACTCAAAGCACTCCGCTTTCCTTTCTTAAGACCAAGCAAAAACCAACAACTTTGTGCAAAATTGAGCTGTTTTGCTCTCAACCAAAATGTCCAGGGTAAAATCAGGCAAATCAGCCACCTCCATGGATGTTAGGGTAGAAAAGCACATACCCTGCTGATGTTGAGGCATAAAGAGAAAGTGAAACAAGCCTTCAGCCAAAAATCTAGAGGTAGGGATGTCCAAGAAGGGAAGATCATTCTGTTGACATCTGGTCATTTGGTGGAGTGAAGGAGAATAAGATAAAAAAAGACTGATGAGCAAACTAAACCAGGGTGGCTTTGCACATGGAGAGATGTAATAACTGAGGCACTTGAATGTAAAAAGAAGTTGCTTTACAGTGAAGGTAAAGGTTAGTAACACAGAACTGTACCAGGCAGCTCTGAATGTGCCTGTGGTGAGTCCTCACACAACTGATGGCTTTTACTTCCAGAACTGAAGCACAAAGGCTAAAGGCTGGAAAAGAGAATAAGGCGGCAGGGGACAATATAAAACCTTTAGGAGAGACAGAAGAAACTGCTTAAGATTTTTTGTGAGCTCAAGAGGCTGCAGTTAGTTCACAACACTGCACTGGCTCTGCTGAGAACTGAAAACTGCAAGTAAAGCTACCAAAGTTACTTTGAACAGCTTGTGAAGTACCAGTGCAGTGCAAGGCATGGCTTGTGGAAGCAGGTAGGAAGGCAAAAAGTGGCATTACATGTAGCATAAAGCATAAGATTTTTTTTTTTTAATAGAAGATAATTTAAAATAGCATATTATGCTTCAAGAACTGGTTATCATTATCATTTTCATCTGTGTTGTAGGAATTTTCTTTATTTCCTTAATTAAAATATTGCTTTTTAAGCTACTTTATTCACATTTGTAAGTGTGAAAAATTAGCTCCCAGAACACCAGGAAGTTTAGCATAACTCTCTCAGGAGTTTTTGTAGTCATCTCCTCAAATTTGAATCAACTCTTGTTGCTGCCAATCAAGACCTGGCAGAACGGTTGCAGTGGGAAAATGGGGCATATGGAATAAGAGCCTATGGTGCAAATAAAAACTAAGCCTAGATCTCCTGAGTCCCAGTCTTACCTTAACTGCAGGACTAACAGGTGCCTCATATTTAGCAGATGTGGGTACTCCTCTTTAATTCATAGCTTCTATGGTCCATTTTCCTTTTCCTTTTAACGTCGTCTTTACTGGCTCAGTTGTGAGAGAACTAAAATAAAGAGAGGGATTATCAGCAGTAAAACTACCTGCACAAGATGTCAAAAAAACAACTGAAAAATTAAATTATTTGTTTTGTGCAATTTCTTATACTTAACAGAGTAAAATATGTATCAGGCAGCTAGTTAATACAGTATATGTTAAATCTAGCACCTGATGAAATTTTAGCTCATAAACATCTACAGTATTATATGTTTGTATTTCTGTAGTACTCACAGTACTTAAGTGGGATTGGTTCACAGTGGGGAAAATACATTAGGGTTTGAAAAGGCTAAAAGTCCATTGATTCAAGTGAGATGAACTCTTTTCTAAAACCAGATCCATAAAATATGTTGCCATAAATGGGGAAAATTTGACAAAAGTACCACTGAGGCTTAATTACATTTTTGGAGTGGCTCCATGCTACAGCATGCAAAGAACATTGACCACTTTTCATTTGTAATGAAAAATATCCATGTTTTCTGCCAGGGTCAGAGAGCTCACGATGCTTAATTAACTAATGATTCCTGTGATGCTGATTTTTCAGCCATGAAACGTTGTTTGGCCAAGTTGCTTCATCATACCTATAAAAAAGAGCAGAGAAAAAGGTTGCAAGACTGACTTTAGGCAACACTTCAATTCCCTTAATCCTATAAAAAAAATCATACTAGTCTTCTCCCTTGCTGTAAGTGAGAGCAATTTACAAGCAGCCCTCTCTTGTAACAACTGCTATCAAAGGGTAGCCCCAAAGGTGGGGAAACGGTAGTTTTGCCTGCCAAATGTGTTTAATTCAAAACAATTTGAGTTCAGCTAACTTCTGCTGAGCTGATGGCAATGTTTCATTGGAATTTACCTAGATTTTTTGCAGGTCTGAGACCTTGAACAACAAGGGGACCCCGGGCCAAGGGCAGACATGTCTGAGAACTCTGGCACCTGAAATATCACAAAAAGCTAAATTGTCTTGGCCCAAAATGAAATCCAGCGTGTATATCATTTTGAGTGGGAGAATGCAGTTTATTCACATCATTTTGAAATGAAATAAACAATAATAAACTGCTGCTGGATCAGTCTGAAATGGTTGATTCATTTGCCTCTGAAATACTGAAAAATTGTTTCAGTTTAAAAGATGAAAAATGACATTTCAAAACAAATTAAAAATATTGCTTTACAGCTGTCAAAATTACATGTTTGGACACTTATTTCCAGAGCAAAATATTAAAATTAAGTATATTTGCAAAATTTGATTTTTTTTTTCTCATAAATATACTGATAATTTATATCCTCTAAAATTCATTTTTGGGACCAAATTTCCATTGATTAAAAAATGTGTCCAGCTCTGTGGATAGGGCCCAAGGAACCTCCATAGAAGCAGGATTCTATTATTTTTTTTTTTAAAGTAACTAGTATTGTAAATGTCTATTAATAGCACAATCTCTCTTGAATTTTTTCCTGTCTGTTCCACTGAACTTTTGCAGATAGTACTCCCCTGTTAGGTAACCTAGAGATTAATTCTTTGTTCCTTATTATTCTTTCATTACTCTCGGTAACAATGGTCTAGATACATATAAGATCTCTCCTTTAAGGATTCTTAAAAAGCCACAAACAAAGGAACAATCAAACATACCCCTTAATCTGTGTTAAAGTGGCAGTTGTTGTCCAGAGCTCACCATCATCTATAGATGTATAATTGGCCACATCTGGAATACTGTGTCCAGTTCTGGGCTCCCCAGTTCAAGAAAGACAGGGATCTGCTGGAGAGGGTCCAGCAGAGGGCTACAAAGATGATGAGGGGATTGGAGCATCTCTCTTATGAGGAAAGGCTGAGGGACTTGGGTCTTTTTAGTCTGGAGAAAAGAAGACTGAGGGGGGATCTTATTAACGCTTACAAATACTTAAAGGGAGGGTGCCAGGGGGATGGGAACAGTCTTTTTTCAGTGGTGCTCAGTGACAGGACAAGAGGTAAGGGGCACGAACTTGAACATAGGAAGTTCTATCTTAACATGAGGAGGAACTTCTTTACTTTGAGGGTGGCAGAGCACTGGCACAGGCTGCCCAGAGAGGTTGTGGAGTCTCCCACTCTGGAGACATTCAAAACCCGCCTGGTTGCTGTCCTGTGTAACCTGCTGTAGGTGACCTTGCTCGGGCAGGGGGGTTGGACTAGATCTCCAGAGGTCCCTTCAAACCCTGACCATTCTGTGATTCTGTGATACAAAGTGTGTTACTGCTATGCTCACCCCTATGGGGGACCCAATAGCTGATCCAAAGGAAACCAGGATTAATGTTACCTAATATACAGATTTTCTCTGAAGTGCTCTAATGTGCCAAAGTAACCAGTTCACACTGTATCTTACAAAAATGGAGCTCATCATTATAAACTTCCTTGTGCATAGATTTACCTTCAATTCTCAGAATTCTCGAAAACCTCGTGCAGAACCAATTCTGTTTTATCCACCTTTTCTGCCCTGGCAAAAGATCACTAAACCACTGTGCTCTATGGAAATGCAACTGCTGGTATACTCTCCCTTCCTCCACTGACTCCAAAGAAAGAGTATGTAAGAATAATTATAGTAGCCATAGAGTGCCCTACTTTGCATTAGTGCCTGCCTTCAGTCAGTCTGAATTATTTTCGCCATTATCAATTCAAACATTGAAACAATATATTTCTTTTGCTTTGCAGTCTTGCAGCACTATCTGGATTATCAGTGCAAGGGGAGGGAAGTCATTAAGAAAAGGATTAATTCTGAGAAATGGCAAATTGAATTATTGATTGAGAGGTTTCCTGATACTTCACCTAATCCCAGAAAAAAATAAATCATCTGCTTTTGGAAAGCTTTCAAACATTTAGAAGTCTCCTTTCTGTTACATAAAGGAGGTGTTGTATAAATAACCTATAAGAAGTATTTCATTTTATCATGCATAATTATCTTAGATTGTGTGCAATGCTTTGTCCTGAGAAACTGGCCATTATTGATGCTGTGATGTATAATGTAGTCCTCCATAAGGAACCTTTAAAGAAAGTAAAGACCTTAGCTCTGTTATGCATTGTATTTATTTTTGTTTTCACAACACCAAAAATGAAGGCAAAAAGTGCCCTTATCATACACTGTTTAGCTTTTACTGAGGCTCAAAGATTCCCAGGCCACAAAACTTGCTGAGGAATATACTCCTTTGCTAGAGAATTATGCTGCAACAGAATTCCAAGCAAAAAGTAAATATAATGTAATACCTCGGTACAAAAAGGAAGCTATTGAACAAATTTATTCATTTTCATAATTCACTTATTATATCCCTATCTAACTTTAAATCTCAGTGATGTCAACAGGGGACTGCAGTCTATCTGAGAAACCCTCCTTTAAATCTCTTGTAAGAACACATGTCCTGCTTGGAATTGCACAGACTTTTGCTTGTGGATTGCCATAATTGATCCAAGGTGCAGAGAGATGATAGCACAGGAAACAACAGAAAAATTAATGAAATGAATGCAAACTTGTACAGCATGAAAATTGTCTTTCCAGCTGTGTGTTCAGCAGAAGATTTTCCAGGAGTCGTTCTCAGCCCTGGGTAAGTAATAACGCAAAGACAACACACCGAGGAAGCTCCCCAGCAGTCCACACAGCAGGGCTTAGGCAGAGCTTAGCAGAAGCAGGTTCCTTGACATGGTCCTCTGCTTAGTACTGCATACTACTTTGCTTCTTGAAAGACTGATGAACTCATGAATATTCCATAAGGGATTAAATTTTAAAACAGAGAGAACAAGACAGTTCTTAAGGATAGACCTAAGATTTTTAAAAGAATAATTGACTAGTCTAAGCTTGTCATCTAACCTAGTCAAAGCTGTCCATAATACAGGAGTGAAGGTTACCAGAATGGATTCATCTTACAAAAAAACAGTTCCTAACAAAAGCAGAACTGGTGATGTCCATCTCTTTCCATCGAGAATAGATGGACCCTAGAAAATAAGTTTATAATACGTCTGCTACATTATTTTAAATAGCTTAAGTTAGGTGATATTAAACTCATGATAAGGGGAGGGAATAGATTGCTTTTGGAGCATAAAACCATTTTGGATCAGTATAATAGGACTGAATTGATTTAACCTGATTTGTTCCTAAACCAAACAACCTCATTACAAAATGTGTGTGTAGACAATGCCAGACAAAGACAGAAATGTGCCTGTAACTTATGTTTACCAGAAGAATTTTACCTCCACGAAGTACATTTCTAGGAGTGCTAGATGGAGCCTGAGATGTAAGAATACTTATTACCCTACAGAAAACCTGTGACAAGTGCAGCTGACTGGAAAACCGCTTGCTTTATTTTTCTTTTCTAGGGAATTCAGATATTTTCTTGTTCTGCTGCAAAATACAGTCAGAGGTGAGCAACTAGATGTGGTGTTAAAGGAGTGTGAGTGTGAGGGGAATAACTGCATCACCCTCCAGAGAAGCCAGCCCTCTGTCTCACGGAACCATTATGTGGGATGCAGTTGTACCTCCGAAGCTGAATACCTTAGTCCTAAATACTGAATCCTTGGGGACTGTCTGTCTCAAATTACTGTTGCTTCATCGGTCTTTCCAGAGCTCTGATTCCACAGGGCCAGAGATGAGATCTGGGTAGAGCTGCAAATCCCGGATCTTCCAGCTCTGTCTTCTGCAGTAGCTGCCTGTCCTGAAAACTGTCCTCTCGAGCCTGCACTGCCAGGCAGTGTGCATCACGCAGGGCACCCAGGTACTCTCATGGTCCACACTTTGAGGGAAAGCCTGCAGGGAGACTGATTTGAAATATCGATGGGAATCAGACATTTCCCTGACAGGAACTGGATTTATTGACAGAATCGGGTTTGTTCTCCCAAACGTAACAGGTACAATGGCAGGTAGAGCCAGCAACATTGAGAACGCAGGTGGCGGCAATAGCGTTAGCACATTAGGTGTCCCAGAGCTTCTACATTAGGAGTAATATGCCAGGAATCTGGGCAGTTATGTGGAGTTTACTGTGTTTTCAGTGAAAGTTTGCCCACTTAAAGCTCAGAAGGTTTCCAGTGAAATATTTTAGATTCAACCAATTCATATTTTCCGATGAAACACTGTTTCATCAGCAAATATCTCTACAGTTCTTGTAGTTTAAGATCTACTTCTACTGCTGTCTCAGCATTAGCTGGTGAACAAACAGACAGAGAGGTAAATACATCTCCTATGGCCAGATACAGATATTTTTTTTTAATTATTATTTATCTGTGAAATCTAGAGTTATGTTATGCTTGACTGTGCCCTTGGGCTTCACATTACCAACCCCAATGACTACTGCTTCCTGAATGCCAGTGCTGTTTCTTTGAAAGGAAGGAACCCCCATCTTTTTTTTGCTGAATACACACCTGGTCACCATAGCTTATTGTCTGCCACAGAAGTCAACACTACCACAGTAAAATGTATGTATATACATTATGAATGCGCTTGCAGAGTGCAGACAAGAATAGCATTTGTTTCTCTTAACTCAGTGTGAATTTTTGTTTTCTGATGTTGGAAAGCCTTTCTAAATATGGTATCTGCAGAATGCTTTCTCCTGGTTTGAATTCTGTTTTTTCAGCACAGTTTAAAGTTGCACAGTCTGACATTTGTGGGCTGTTCACACCACATACTGTTTTCAATTGCTTATGTTGCCATCTTTTCAGGCTTCTGTGCTTTTTGCTACTTATGACTTCAGGGACTCTTCTAATAGCATCCTTATTATCCTCCATTATTCTCAGGAAAAGGTAGTTGCAGAACTTTGCCAATCATCCCATAGATAAGGCAGTTCTCTTTGTATTGTAGGGAGGCTTGTTAGCCAATATTTAAAGAGATGTGCAAATCAGACCTGGAATTCAGGTATAAAGTTTCTTCTTAAGTGTTGGTACCTCCATTTATGTCCTAGTCAAAACCTGAAAAGATGATGTTGCACTGAAAAATGGAGTACAAGTTGAAGATCTAGAGTAGTTTCTTTACAAATACATCTTCATGGATAGGAATGCCCTTCACAGCTAATATGAGTAGCTTTGCTGTTTACTACCTTATTTTCTAAAGCTCAAATTTATAATTAAATCCATCACAGCTTGTCACATTACTGAGCATCTCTAACATCCTCTGTGCACACTCTCAGTCCACGGCAAATGAGAGGTCATTCAAGTTAGGTAAGCTAACAATCAAAAAGGGTTCAGGCAAACTGCATTGCTCTGCACTTGTCATAGTGCATATACAGACAGGTACTTGCAACCTGGTATATGATAAATTGCTAAGCTGTAGTAATTTGACAACGTGTTGGAGTCCCCAGAGTTGAATATGTTTCAGTGCTGCTGGTTTATGTTTGAGGCTCTTTGGGCTCCTTAGCCTAGAGTGTGCACTTTAACAGCGTGATGCTGGATCAGCTCTTACTTCCTTTTTAAAACAATGCCTACAATCTACAGGGTTAAGCTCCACTGGTAATAGAAAAGGGAAGTCTTATTAATAATTTATTTGGGAATATAAATGGTTTTTGCAGAGCAGAATGGTGGGTTTTTTTTCTAAAAATGTTGTGCAGTGACTTCACTTGTGATTGAAATCCATCCTAACATCATGATTTTGTGTTTCTAATGACAGGGAGGTTAAAACTTGTAGGATTTTCTTTAATCTCTTATTGGATGCACAGTGATTGAGCACCACGTTGAAAGTATAAAGTAATTTAAAATCTAATCAGAACAGTTCAAAATCCAAATACAAGTCAGGAATGTCTGTGTCTAAATAGTAAAGTGAATGAATGTAATACATTCACCCCTTATCTACCCTGATTGGGGAAAATGAGGATATAGGGACATGGGTGTTCTGGTAGGAGCAATAGCCAACCAAAATGTCTGTGTTTAAATTGCTGAGAATAGTCTCCATCCTCTTTGCAAAAACAGACCCTTGTTGACCATAAGTTTTCTTGTAGACCATGACAAAACATATCATAAAAATTTAATAAAAAGTACTAGAAGTCCAAGAATTTCATATAGCTCTGTGGATTGGATTCAGTCACTAGCATTTCCTGGGCCACAGTTTAGTAATCTCTGGATTATGAAACCCTTGGAAAATGTAAGGCATCGTGTAGTCTTTTTTTACTCCTAAAAAACCCCCACAACAGAATGCTAATTTCTTCTTAGGACACTATTGATAGATTTTTCTCCTCACCTAATCAATTGTATAGGCAAAGAGACCTTCAATTTTCAGTTTGGACCCAAATATTCCAAATTATCTAAACACCCAGTTGGATATTTCCTTTGTAAAATATTACATTTCAGGATCACTATTCCTTTCTATCCAGACTTCTTATTTAGACGTGGTTTTCCTTTTTTCTCTGTTCACATCAGGTGTTGAAGAAATCCAGGAACACTATAAAGATCTTAGGACTTATACAGACAAGAATGTGCATGAGACCATGTTCAGCTTTCAGAAAACATCTTGCTTCTAAAATGTAAAATAAATTAGAAAATCTAGATTTTAATCATTGCATGTCAGGTGAAAATGCAGGAGAGAGTGCTGCTTTTGATTCCAGCACGTTTATAACAGTGTAACTCCATTGACCTAAGATTCACAATGGGAGAAGTCAGGTGGAAGCTACTCCCTTGGTATTTACCCTGAATAAAATATATTTTTAACACCAAAATGTGTCCAAATGCCCAGAAGTTACTTAGGATTCTATATCCCTTTTACTCTCAGTGTACATCAGTACTTAGCAACCTAAGATATTTTTTTCTAATTAAACATAGATTCTTTAATCAGTGGGATACCATTAAAATTTTTATCCTGTGTCTATTTTACTCCACATGACCATGCATTAAGAAGTTGATTCTTCAGTATCCATCAGTCACTACAGAGAATACCCCTTATGAGAGACTCAAATTGCCTTTGAACCACACAGCTCTCAGCTTGATTACTTCTGCAAAGAAGTTCACTTCCCATAAAAAAGAACTCAGTGTGTTTCCTTTTTCCCTTCTTTGTGGAGAATATTCAGAGTCCAAACCTCCAGTCGCAATGGATTTAACCACTTTTTTTTACCTTTTCCAAAAACTCACATGTAGATCATGAGTTCAGCGCGCACTGAAGAGCTACTCTTCAGGGCACCTCTGTCCCTCAGGCTGTCCCCCGTTAACATTTCTCTCACAGCGCAATGTCTGTTTGCAAGTAGTTACGTGTATCCTTTTAGAAATATTGTCTTCTCCAATGGGAAATTTGATCTCTGTGCCACTTGGATGCAGCATCTTTATGCATATATCAAGCAAGCTGAAATTTTACCTGAGTATTAAAAGAGGTAAAAGTTAAAGGAAGGAAAGATGAAGGTCTGAAATAATAAGCCTTAGGAACAGCCTGACAAAGCTCAAGGCTGTAATATAGAACGGTGATTTCCAAGAGAAGAAAAAGAAGAAAAGAATGAGGGAAGAAGGAAAGGAAGGAAGATATGGGTAAGGCAAAGCATTATGAAAGCTGTAAACTAAACTTAAATCAAGACACCTGTGATGAGGATACAAGACCAGTCCTCATTATGACTGGAGTTGTCAGGTAACGTGAATTTGTCTTCCTTGCCTCCAATTTCTACCAGGAAGTACAGGAAAATGAGGTATTTTCCTCATTTGATCTAAACCCATTCTTTATTATCATATTTTAAAAGCAATTACGGCAATGGGAAAGTGGGTAAGTGATAATTCTTCATCTATAAAAAATAACTACAAAAAGTTTACAGCATGTATATGAAGAAACAGCTTTCTTCCATTTGCAGACAACAGACTGACGCAGCAGCCTCTTGTCTCAGTAAACAAACAAACAAAAAAAATAGTCTATTATTTATACAAGAAAGAAGAGCTAGATCAAAAAGCGTGATGTTCAATGCCAGTAGCTGGCTTGCAATCTCAGCTCCTCTAGGAGTGGTGCATTAGCAACTGGTAATCTTGTCACATTTGTAGTCACACAGAAATTCTGGAAGACTTACTGGGCTGCACCATTACCACTTTAGCAGGACCTTCTACAACATTTTCTTCTCAGCTTGTAAAAACCTCTAGAACAACTGGTGAAATTTTGAAGAAAAGGTCTTCTGGTTGAAAAATGTCATTTCATTGAATGCAAAATTTTTGGAGATAAATATTTGGTCTTGATAAATATCTCCAGTTCAAAAATAAGTTCAAATGTCTTGGGTTGTTTTTTTTTTTTTGAAAATGAAAAAAAAATCTTAGTTGCAAAATGTCACAATAATGTACAGCCCATTTTAAAAAAAAAAAGTATTAGAGAATTTAAAGAATAATTAAATATTTTGGTGGCATGGCAACACCTGAACCAGAATCTTCTTTCAGTTACCAGCTGGTGAATATATATGCATTTCTATATATTTTCTTGAGAGATATAAAGAGACAAAGACATATAGACAGAGGAAGAGAGAGAGGGAAAGAGAGAATTGAAAGGAAAAATGTTGCATAATGAAAGTATTTTCCAAAGCAGTAAAATTATCTCCCTTTCTGGACAGGTCCCCTTTATGTCCCAAACATCAGGGCTTGGAGGCAACATATCTGAATTTCACTGTTGAGCAGAAATGCTCCCACAGCTATAAACAAAGATGACATCACTTACAAAATCCACTTAACATTCATTTCATGTTTGTCCCTGAAAATGAAACAGACCTGGGATAGGTTTGGTGGGTGGATACAGCAGACTGGTGGATGGAGGCTGTCCATGAGCATGACTTTGTATGGAAACCACTGCTGGAAGTGCGATGAGGGCAGTAACCACAGAGCTGCACAGCTCATCACGTCTATCCTGAGTACATTTCCGTGCGCCATAATGACAGTGAAGAATGTGTCCGACTTGTATCAGCTGTAAGCAGAAATGAAGGCTTTTTCCCAAAACTCAGGCTGTTAGGGAATTCCAGTCTACCAAGGCTGGCTGTTGAGTCTTAGGATTTTAATGGGACTATAAAGATAGCTGCATCAACAGTCTAAATTGTTAAAAAGACATTGAATAGGTGTGAAAAGGACTGGAGGGTTAACCTAGATGTGAGTGTGTGTGTAAGGATGGAGAGAATTAGGGTCTAGTTTCTCATTGTAAACAGGTAAATCTCAGAGCATCTTCCCGAGGGAAATATTTGTTAAGTACCTGACTTCTGAGGTAATTGCATCCAATTGTAAGTGCATTGCAACTGCACTTCAGAAATACTCTGTGACAAAGACAATTTATGTGAAGAACCGCAATTTCTAACAGTGACAGAGAAGTCATAGTCCTCCTCACTTAACTCTCTGCTAGATTTTAACACATTATCTTTGATTGTGCCTGGGATAAATGTTCAGGATGTCATTCCCAGGACTTCTCAGTCAGAGACACTCTGACTCCTCTCTTTGAACCTCTAGCTCTGTTATTGGCACAGGTAAATGTGTGACATCCTTGGTGGGCATGCTTTAGGAAGGCAGAGAATTCAAAAGAACACACAATCAAAAAGTTCTCCCAGTGAACCACTCCAGAATAAATAAAATTAAGTTGTATAAAAAGTCCAAATGAAAATAAAGCTCACACATTAATAAATGTTATAACATAGACTAACTTAAAGAAAATCAAATTTAGGTGCTTGTCTTTGGAGGTTAGTCCTGTCTGGCTGCTTTTGTAGTTGAATAGAGGGAGGTGAGCATCTCCAGAGGGAGAGCGCCTGCTGAAGGCACAGGCTAGCTCTTCCTCTCTCCATTCAAAAGATGGAGAACCCACCAATTAAGCTGCCCTAGTAACATGAAATTAATCCACATGAAGCATCTACTTTTTTACCCATTAATGAGAAAGGGTGCTCAGAGGAGGTAGTCTCCTAGTTTGGACCCCTAAGTTAGATACTAAAAATTAGGCAAAATGACTATTCAAAACAGGAAACAACCCAAGTACAACCGCTAATTTCTGCAAAAGAGAAGCTTGATCACATTCATCAAATTGCTTAGTCAGACCTTCATCCTAGAAACAATTTTAAAAGGAATCTAGGGTCGTAAAAAATGATAGATGACAGGCCCTTTTGGTCTCACCTTTGTGAATGCCCAGATTACTGACAGTTATTTCAGCAAATATACTTTGCAATAACACCATGAAATATCAGTAGGACCTTTCTTAATGTTAAATGAATAGTCATTGTCATAGAATCATAGAAGGGTTTAGGTTGGAAGGGACCTTAAAGATCATCTAGTTACAACCCCTCCCATTAGACCAGGTTGCTCAAAACCCCATCCAAACTGGCCTTGAACACCTCCAGGGATGGGCCCTCCAGAACTTCCTTGGGCAACTTGTTCCAGTGTCTCAACACCCTCATAGTGAAATATTTTTCCCTAATATCTAATCTAAATCTACCCTCTTCCAGTTTGAAGCCATTCCCCCTTTTCCTATCACTACATGCCCTTGTGGTAAGTCCCTCTCCAGCTTTTTTGTAGGCCCCATTCAGATACTGGAAAGCTGCTATATTGTCAGGACAGGACTGGGCTCTGATGTTCTTGCCCCACACTGTGTCACAAAGCAGCCCTGAATATGGTATAAAAAGCCATAACAATACTACTTAATGGGTGGACAGTCTTCCTGTGACATTGGTGGAAAAGTTTCTAACCTACCTCTCTTATGTCCCAGAAAAATGAAGAACAGCTTGTTGTGGTAGGCCTGTGGTCCATCAGGTAAAGCTAAAGAGTTATTTAACTTTTGTTTCCAACAAGAGATGTTAAGGAAAAAGCTGTCTCTGAAACTCCACCCCTTTATCTTTGGTTGTATATAGCTTTTAGGCTCAGCTGTAACTCAGAAAATGACAGGAAGCCTGGGTGTCCCGAACAGGCCATATGGTTAAGCCCTTTTTCTGAAAAGTGTGTTGGTTTGTTTTAAAAGAAGTTGAAGCTCTGTCACATTCACAAGACGTCTCTATGTGTCACACGTGCAAGAAGCCAGAGAACCAAACTCAGCCCCTCTGTAGGCTCAAAAGGAGTAAAATCCACATCTTTCATTTTCCAAGATGGTTAGATGACTAACGAGAAGTTTGCAGGCTTTGCTGGAGGTCAAGATGTTCCTATGTTGACTAAACCATTAACTGCTTTGCATATGGTTTATGAAAATCTTTACTAACACTATAAACAACACTATGGTCTTTTTGTTGAAGGCTGGTACATATTGTTAAGTTCAATTATTTAAACCAAATGAGTTTCTCAAGTTTCATGTTTTTCTGAATTCTAAAATAGTAACATTTATTCATGAAATAAAATTATCTTGTGATATCTGTAATGTGAAAGATATCTCATAACAAATACAAAGTATATGACTTCCCAGTTGTTCCAGATACATATGTCTTCAACAAATATATAATGTTTCTGTAGAATCTCTGGTTCCACCTATATTGGGAAAATTTAATTTATGTATAAAAAAAATTTCTCTTTTTACGTTTTTTCTTTTTCTTTTCCTTTTTCTTTTTCTTTTTCATTTTCTCTTTTTTTTTCTTTTTTCTTTTCCTCTTTTTTCTTTTATTTTCTTTTAGTTTCTTTTCTCTTTTCTATAAAAATCTACGAGGCATGTAAAAACTCCTGATAAATACTTCCTTATGTTTTGCCAGGAGGCCAAAGTTTTTAAAAATGTAAGAAATACAGTTTCACTCAGTTTAATCTAAAATGAAGAAAAATCATCCTTGTAAAGTTTATTTGCCAGGGAGAAATTAGTGACTTGGGATTCCTGCAAGAAAAATGTTTTAGGTTTTTCTTTTTCTTTAATCAGTTCTACTAAGATAAGTGTCAAATTGCCAACCCCTCAACGTGTTTGTCAGTAGCTTGGAAGTGAAAGCAAGATTGTCCAGACAGTGTTGAATTGGCAGGGATCAGAGAAGAAGAAATTCACAATCAATTTAGCTACAAAAGCATTTATATTAATTAAATATCTAGGCTAATAAATAGAAAATATAGTCCAAACAGATAAAACTGAAATAAACATGTTTTGGAGCAATGGATGAACAAAGTTTATCTGTTAGAGCAAGAGATGCTACTGACAAAAGGAATGGAATTTGACAGTCTCAGAAAATTCCCCAAAGCCTTCAGCTTCAGAAGGAAGTAAACATTGTTAGGAAAGAAATTACCAGAGGAATACAAGAAATCAGCAGAGCATATCACTACTATGCAAAGCTACATTCCTGACTTCTAAGAGTAAAATCCCTTTCCACTAGTCCACTAGGACTGATGAGCTTTCATCAAACTTGTCCTTAATGCATGGAGATACAGCGCTAAATTTTCTAACACAGGGCTTGGGCAGAACTTAACTGTTCTTGGTGTCCCACGAACATGTTAGTTAAAGATCTTGAACTCCAATAAGAGTCAAACATATTTTTTTTCCCCTGATAAGAATGCCTGATGGGTGGGAATATTTGTATTCCCTAACAGGATCCAACTGTTTACTTGAAGGAACTGAAAACCCAGGCAGTACCTTCGCAGCCATATAACTTGATGGCAAATCAGCATTTCAATCATTCTACAATCTACTTTTATCCAGTGCAGGTAAAGTGATACGAGCTTACAAAAAGACTATGCCTTGACCTTTATAGAACTGAAATCAGTAAAAAATAAAGAGCCACCCGTGAATTACAAACAAGAGGCCAGTAGTGGCCAGCTTCTGCAATCTAATAAATTTGTTAAAAAGGATGCTGTGTACTGGGTGTACTGTGCACACTGCCATATATCCCTGAACTTCCATAGGAGGGAGGGTTCCTCCACAAGAGTACAAAGTGGGGAAGGCAGACTGGCAAGCCTGTGTCCTCTGAGAGATTCAGCCAAGTTAACGTCATGCTGTGATCCAGCTCTGGCCCTCAGCAAGGTTAAATAACATCAGTGCTCCACTGATATTCTTTTACTTCTTCTAGTTCTGCAACAAGGTTTCTCTAAACTGTGTCCCATTGCCTGCTGCACTTATGCCCAAAGATTGTTTAAATATTTGGCAGCTTGAGAAATAAAGAAGCAAAAGCCAGGTTGAAATTAAAGTGGCCAATGTTGAAGTTCTTAGCCCAGTGATTGGCCCAGGACAGCCCTGAGGTTCTGTACAACCTTGGAGTGTATTTGCTTTGTTTTTCCCACCAGTGTTTGATTCTACAATTTCACACATTTGATTATGGGTGGACATGGCCTCACCTTCAGCTGTGTACAACTACTTCAGCTCTTCCTCCGTATATGGAATAGCTAACACAATTACCTAGTTCTCAGGTATCTAAAACATATGTCAACTTACCCTGAATTGTCTAGGATTTTATATAGTTTGAAAATCCTTTAGGTGCTTGACAAAAAGTTTGAATAATCACAGAATCAGAGAATGGTCAGGGTTGGAAGGGACCTCTGGAGATCATCTAGTCCAACTCCCCTGCCCGAGCAGGGTCACCTACAGCAGGTTGCACAGGACAGCAACCAGGTGGGTTTTGAATGTCTCCAGAGTGGGAGACTCCACAACCTCTCTGGGCAGCCTGTGCCAGTGCTCTGCCACCCTCACAGTAAAGAAGTTCCTCCTCATGTTAAAATGGAACTTCCTATGTTCAAGTTTGTGCCCATTACCTCTTGTCCTGTCACTGGGCACCTCTGAAAAAAGACTGTTCCCATCCCCCTGGCATCCTCCCTTTAAGAATAATGTTAATAATCAATGTTCCATGTCATAAACTGCTGTCCACCTAGCTAAGAGCTAGTACTCTTTTTAGAGCACCAGCCTCAGCTATGTTCCTTGTAAAGACTTGTGTTCTTCTGTTAGACCTTTCAAAGCAAAGGCCTTGGCTCTGCAAAGAAGATGACAGGTCTCAGCAGAGTTACTGAATAGCAATTATGCCTTTTCACACAATCATGTAAGGCTCACAGCATGAACGCGTGAGCAGCTGCCACCCCACTGTAAAATGGTAAATAAATTACATGGAAAGGCATAGGGAGTAACATCCTAAATACTTTATAGTTCCACCATTTATTGTCTCATCTATAATGCGAAGGAAATTAGTGGTCAGAGCCTGGATGTGCCAAATCTTATTGAGAATGGCAGCAATTCAGAAAGGAAAATAAAAGTTGGAACAATAAAATGAACCAAGCCATTCATTGCCAGGAGTAAAACTCCAGTACAAGTAATAATTTGGACTGTGTTGATGACTCATTGTTAGAAGGAAATAAAATTTCCCGGGATACTTTGCCTGGACAATAAGAATTGTCCCACAGACCAGCAGAAATACCTTCCCCATGCAGCATTAAATATGTCTGGTTGAAACACAGAACTTTTCTTCCAGAGGCAAATTGGTTTGTTTCCAACTCGGTATCCAAAAATTGTCAGTTTCCCATGAAATTTAGAGGCAGAAATATTCTGAACCATTCAAAATGCTGTTCTTTGACAAATTCAAAATCTCTTCTGTTTTTGTCTATGATTTCTGGGAAAATGAAGAAGAAGGTGATTTGACACTGTATCCCACAATATTCTTGTTTCCAAATTGTGCTTTTACAGTCTGAATGGGTGGACAACCAGATAGGTAAAAAAATCACTGTATGATCGTGCTCAGAGGGTGGTGATTAATGGGATATTCCCTACCTGGAGCCCAGTAACAAGTGTGGTACTGCAGGGCTCTGTCCTGGGACTGTCCCATTTAATATCTTTGTCAGGGTCCAGAGATGACAGAGTACATTCTCATCAAGTTTGCAGATGACACCACTCGAGGGAGATTAGTAGATGGACTCTAGGGCTCCACTGTCATTCAAAGGTGTCCAAGACATGCTGGAGGAGTGAGTCATCAGGAACGTAAAGAAATTCAATGAGGAGAAATGCAAAGCTCCACTCCTGCAAAGGACAAGCCCCTGCAACAGCCCAGGCTGTGCACTGCCCCCCTGGGAAGCAGATCTGCAAGAAAGTCCTTGGGGATCCTGTTGAACACCAGAGCTGAGCATGGGTCCATAGGGTGCCCTGGAAGCAAAAAGGTTAACAGGACCTTGTACTGTATGAACAGGGCAGAGCCAGGAGACCCAGGGAAGGCAATATTCTCCTCTACTCACGACTGGTTAGATCATAGACACAGTGCCCAGCTTAGTGCACTGCACTACAAGGAAGACACGGGTAAACTGGAAAGAGTTCAGTGGAGGCCACCAAGATGGTGGAGGCTTATGAGGAGAGGCTAGGGGAGCTGGACTCGTTCAGCTTGGAGCAGAGACAGTTTTGGGGGGACTCAACAGCAGCCTCCAGTGACCAAGGAGAAGTTATCAAGGAGCTGTAGCTGTAGCTGAGCTCTTCACAGCAGTGCATTGAGGGAGAAGAGACAACGGGTACAAATAGAAGCAATAGAGGTTCAGATTGGAAAAACTTTTTGCCCATGAGGACGGTTGAGCACCACCATTGGCTGCCCAGAGAGGTTGTGCAGTCTCCACCCCTGGAGGTTTTCAGGCATTGACTATATGAAGCCCTGAAAAGTCCAATCAGATGTCTTGGAGACCCTGATTGGAGCAAAATGTTATACTAGATACTTCCTGAGCTCCCTTCCAACCTGCATTATTCAGTGATCCTATGATTCCCTAATTTATAATGTGGAAGAAAAATCCATGGTTTTAATATGAAGAAATCAAAAATCAAAATACTCAGTTTCAGCAAGAGAAATGAAACTTTGTTGTTGTTTTTGAAACATCTATGACCTTTTAATTTCAACTTATATTTCAGCAAATTCATTGAATTCCCAGAGGAAGTTTTGATGCTGATGGAGCAGCAATCTTGGATTGAGTGTGGTCCTTTAGGAAATTTTCAGACGGTTCCAGCAAGAATTATGTACATCAGGAAAAGGGACCTTAGTTTGCTGAGTGTTTTATTAACATAGATTGGAAGTGATCAGTGCATAAGAAAGCTACTAATCTTAAAGACACTCAGGAGATAACTGGGGGAGACAGGAGTCTGACAGAGGAGATCAACGCATTTAAGATTTAACTTGTCTCTGCATAGCTTAGCTGCACGCTAGAGGCATTACTTCTGGCAACATGACTCTCAGAACTGGTAGCTTCAGGAACTGTTTGGGGTTTTTTTCTGACCACATCTGTTAGTTTTTTACAAAATCTGTAGGAAAACATAAAGGGGAAAGTCACACTCCAGTGGCTGGAACTTTTCTTTTTTTTCCTTCATGTGGCCAGAGGCAGGAAAAACAAGAGTTTGAGATCTCCGTTTCCTGCTTCCCGTACACTAATGAGGGGCCCACAGAACAGCTGCATTCACAAAGTGGAAAATAACATTTGTTTTCAGTGATCTGATGAAAGCAGTTTTCTGACAGAAAATCTTAAAGTCTTCTTTCTGAAGCAGTTCAGCAGTGCTTCAGGAAAACTGTCTGAAACAGCCCTACTCACAGTCCTTCTCCACTTTTGTTCTTCAGAGCAGAACCTCCTCCACAATGTCTCCTGATGGAGCTGATTGATAAGGAAAGCATTCTTATACCTGTATGGGAGCAAGTAAGAAAAGTCACATTCAATGCGTTATGCAAATAGTCTGTTCAAAGAAATTAATTTAAAGACCCATGTTATAACACTAAATTTTTCAAACAATCAAAGCAGAAAGGCTGGTTTCTAAGCAGTGGTCTGCCTACCTGGTGGAGGAATTTTCCTCCTTTGAGAATGTCCCCTGTATTCACTAGGGAGGAATAGGTACTTCCACATTTTTAGAGGACTACTTAACTCACCTAGCCTAGATGGTCATTCTAAGATGAGATGAATCACCCTCTGGACATAGATATCTATAGAAAGGACAAATGCCATGATTTAAATACCTTGGGAGAGTCCTTGTGCATTTTGGATTTATTGGTGTAGTCAAACACCCAAATGAAAAATACCTTTTAGATCATATTTGTTTAGCTAATCCAAGTACATGACTAGTGATCTTGGCAGTACACAGGTGGTAATCATTTATGAGTCTGTTATAGCAGGAGATAAATACAAGCAAAGAGTGCAGCCTCTAACAGACCTGTACAAATAAATTGGTCACTTTCCTCCAGAAGTGTCTGACTCGTCTTTGCGCCTTAGTCAATAAAGTCCTCGAATGATTAAACACGTTGATTCGTCCATTGTATTTAGAACACCTCCTTGCTCAGAACATATTGAAGTCATGTAGAATTTGCATGTGATATATTACCCTCCAGCAGACTTTTTCTTTCCTGCAGGAAAAGTTACCTGCTGCCTAACAGAATCTTATCTTCAGTAATATATTTTGTGATATTACCAGTGATTTTGAGAGTTTTTTTATGCAGACCTGATTTTTTTTTTCTTCTAGTTCATATGTAGTTAGCATTGCATGGATGCATGTCTTAATTCTTTATTATTGGGTAGTATTTTAAAAAACGACTGTGGTGGGGTGACTCTGCCCAGCAGCTAAACACCCACCAAGTTGCTTGCTCATTTACCCATCACTGGGATCGTGAAGAGAACTGGGAGAGCAAAGCCGGAAAACTTTTGGGTCAAGATAAAGATAGTTTTATAAGTGAAGCAAAGCTGTGCACACAAGCAAAACAAAAAGAGGAATTTTTTTAATATTCCCCATTGGCAGGTAGATGTCCAACCTCTTCCTGGAAAGCAGGGCCTCAGCACACTTAACAGTTGCTTGGGAAGACAAACACATAACCACAAACTTTCATGCTTCCTCCTTCTTTTCCTGGGCTTTTACTGCTGATTAGGATGTCATAGGGTATGACTGTATCCTTTTGGTTAGTTCAGGTCAGCTGACCTGGCTGTGTCCCCTCCCAACTTACTGTTCACCACCAGCCTTCTCACAGCAGGGGCAGCGTAAGAAAAAGAAAACCTCAGTAATATGCCAGCACTGTTCAGCAACAGCCAACGCATTGATATGTTATTAACACTGATTTATTTACAAATCCAAAGCACAACAGCGTACAGGTAGCTATGAAGAAAATCAACTCTATCTCAGCCAGACCTATTATAATGACTCAAGTCATATTTTCCTAGAGAAAAAAGTAGTCAATGCAAAGGTAATGCAAGCACAAAGTAGATGGGTGAGAGACCTGAATTAGTGGGATAATACAGTAGTGTAGAAGTTTAAGTAGTACTACAATAACTTATGTCTGATATCCCTCTCTAAGCAGGTTAGGCTGGAGAAATATGAATTGATAGTCAGCTTTTCCAAGGTGTTGAGCATCTTACGAAATTTATCTGGTATATGGCATAGATTCTGGAATTATGTTCTTCAAAATAAGGAATTCTAGAACTTGACTATGTTGTTTATTAAGAATAATTATTTCTTCAACTTTCTAGAGCTGCTGTGACCATGATGGTTTAATGATATAAACATGCTAGGTTTGTAATAAAAAAAGTATCTTTTATTAGACTATTGGCATAGCTAGGGAAAACAGATGAGCTTTCAAATACATAAATCTCTCTTTCCTCCTTCTTTGGTGTAGCCAGACACTTGTCTATTTTTTCAACTTTTTCAGGCATAAAAAGGAATTGAAAAGAAGAATAATTTAAACGCCAAGGTCTCTCAGAATTAGTTAAACAATATCCATATATAATTGCCACAGGGACTCAGATGTACCACTTCCATTGCTTGCTGAACTATCGTACTACCAAAGTCTATCAGAAGTTTTCACTCCCTTCTTTTTCTCATCATGTTCCAGTCAATATTTAGATGTAAAACCCACTTCTACCACATATTCCTTTGATATATGTCTCTTCAGCCCCCCTTTTTTTTTTAAAGTTAGCTTAGATAGAGTCTGCAGTTGGCATACTGGATAAATCCAATTCCTTGGATTCTATCTCTGTAACATGAACAGCATAAAAAACTCAAGTGCCTAATTTAGGAGTTTGAAGTACACCCTAGGGACCACTTGCCTGCAGGTATGTTTTAAATGCTTACATTCTGTATTAGAACCTGCCCTAATACTTGGAGTTAAGAAAAGCCCTAAGCAACAAGATGTCTTAAACTTAAGCTTTGGAATGCTAAACCTTAATTCCCCCTGTGAATCTAGCCTCAAGAGATTAGGTGATTTTTTGAACCCAGATCCTCTAAGCTGTGGTGTAGAAAGCCCTTTCTCAGCCCAAAGCATATCTGAATTTAGATTAGGATAAATTTATTTCCATGAATTAAACTGGCAGTTTAAGAGGAACTAGCCGTAATATATAGTACCTGAGCAGTTTCAAGGTCTTACTACAAGATGCTATGGGGACATGATAACCAATTTCAGCAATCATGATATAATTACAAAGAGGTAACATCTTCAAAAAGCTCTTATTTCTTCAACAGAAGAAATTACATACTTATGAAATAAATTAAACCCAACAGGAATAACCCAAATCTCATGAATGCAGGGAATGAAGAAACTTGAATTTTGAGTCTTTAAAAGCACACAGAGCTCTGGGGAACCCATCCTCCTCTGACTGCCACAAGCGTATCTGTAGTAAGATAGCTCTCAAGGACAGCGGTACTCAAGACCAAGGCATGAAAGAGTGTTCGAAGTTTCTCAGAGCTGACTGATGAAACCAGTTCCCCCTAAAATTGTCAGGAAAGATGCCTACCTTTTGATAATTTTGCAAGTATATTTCATCATTCTCTTTCTGATATCTCTGTATCTCTTTCCGTTGCTCTTCCAAGGGGAATCAGTTTGTCTACATTTCTGTTTACGAGGCAAAAGAAATGAACTTTTGAAACACAAAGCAGGTGCTACCTTTTGCAGAAGCTTTGTTTAAAGGCTCATCTTCACATTGAAATTACCACACCAGTGTGATAAAGAATGTCTGTGTCTGCTTCAGACCTGCTGCAAAGGCAAGGCTACAAGACTTCTTTCACTATGGGCTGGGAGGTATTAAGTTTCCTTGCATTTGCTACAGGTCAAATGTCCAGACATAGGTAGCTATAGTGGCACAGCAAATATAAAGTAAGTCATTAAACTATGATTACTATATGACAGGTCTGCATTTTGCATATTAGGACTTCCCCTACATTGATTTTAATGAAAAATGTGTTAAGCAATTACCTCTTTTATGTATCATACACTTTCCTGGAAGGCGTAACTCCTTAGGGACAGTGGAATCTTTTCCAAAGGAGCAATTTTTATTATTATTGCTATTTTTGTTTTGCCTCAACACCTGTGTAGCAAAGGGAATTTTCATGTTTCCTATTTCAGGATTGACATATGGGACCCAAGTGCTACCAAGTTTATACGCTTCTTACGTTTAAAAACAAGCTTGATGCCACCATACAAAGTTCCTTCTGCTCTTCTCTTTCTCTTTTCCACACCCTGCCCCCACATCTCTATTTCAATTTCATCATATAAAAAAACTATTTCATAAATGAGAACAGGGCCCAACTGTCACAGACATTCAAAGCATGACCATCATTTTTCACAGATTCTAAAATCCTTCTCCTGGGATCCTTGTTAAATCCTCTCTTGGGAAAAACGTTACGCATATTGTGATTTTTTTTTCTTTTTGCCTTTTGAAGTACAGCTTGATATTTACATATACTCTATATGTGACAATGCAGAAGGACTTTTTTTTTCCCTCTCTTTAACATGGCTTCCTGTAGCAATGTGGTTGAAGTGTCCACCACACCATACCTTTTATCACAGTCATTATATGCATGGCTCTTTTCATCTATTTTAATGACTTGTGGGGAAGAGTACCTGAATTCTGAGTAGTGGTCTAGGAGAAATAATCTGAATTCTAAGAATTTGTGTCTATAGATATGCCAGTTCCATGTAATTACTGCAATGAGGTATATGTGGAGGCACTAGAAAATATATTACACTCCATAAAGTCAGATAAAATAGTAATTAAAAAAACACTGAAAGGTGTCTATGAAAGAGGACGTTCTTTTTTTGTTATGATCATGGACAATGCCTCGTATTTTATATATATGTATATAGTATTTTATATAAACATGGTGAAATCTACAACAAACCAAATAATATTTTTACCCTAGCCTAGATATATATGTTTTTCTATTGTTGTTATTTGCTATGCTAACAAGTATGCTCTCAAGTATGAGATGAATTGTGCTACTTTACTGAAATTGTCATAGAATCATAGAATCATAGAATGGTTTAGGTTGGAAGGGACCTTCAAGATCATCTGTTTCCAACCTCCCTGCCATGGGCAGGGACACCTCCCACTAGACCAGGTTGCTCAAAGCCCCATCCAACCTGGCCTTGAACACTTCCAGGGATGGGGCCTTCACAACTTCCCTGGGCAACCTGTGACAGTGCCTCACCACGCTCATAGTGAAAAATTATGTGTGAAAAAATACAATACTTTAAGATCAGACCAAAATCAAGCCCAACACTTTGCCTTTAAGCAACTCAGTGTAAACCCTGCTTCCATATGTTATTTAATCTACTGAAACAACATCAAAGGTAAAATCTCCAATTGTGTTAATTTCCCTGAATCACTATTCATATTTGTCTTACACAATGAAATTTTTTAACAAATTGTAAATGTCTTATTTTACTGAAAGAGACATTTAGCAATATAATTTTTACAGATTAAAAAATTAATAAAGAATGTATATACATACATTTTTCTTGGTTAAAAAAAAGCAAAAATAATGCTGCTGTATGTGATGTCTGAAACTTAAGTCAAAGGAAAAAATTCTCATTGACTTTAATAGGGCTGAGATCTCACTGACTTATTTTCCACTGGTTCTATAAAATATCATTTTATTGCTAGTGTCTCTCACTCACAACCTCATCTTCTACAGCCTCCATATCATGTTCATTTACTACTTTTTCATCTAACACAATCAGTACTTTTAAAAAATTTCTTTGAGTGGTCTGCATTAGTAAATCTCCTCCTTTGAAGAGTTTGACCTTGCAAAACATTACACATTGTCTGAGATGTGGTGAGTCCCCAAAGCCCACTGGGAAATGACAGAATGTACAGGAAATTGTTAAAACTGAACATGTTCTTCTTCTGCTGTAGACTCAGATGCTGAAATTTTTTCTTCTATGGCTAGTTGATGATTTCAAGATAAATTAAGATATTTTAAGCCTATTTAAGCACCACTGTGATAGCCTAGTCTGAACTTACATATAGTTAGAATATTTCTTTCACAGATTTACATTTTTACTTGGGTGGATCTGTTCTCTTCCTTATATTCCCATTCTCAAATAAAGCTGAATTTGCCACTTACCACTTTGCCACTTTCAGCATAACACCACAAGTATTAACTAGCTCATATTTGAACAATGCTTTGAAGATGAAAACTTTGGTACACACGATTTCAACATGAAATCCATTACTACTAAAATACACAGTTGATTTTTTAAATCTTTCTAGCCTTAAGGCACCAGGGGTTTCTGGCAAGGATCGTTTTAAACTCCACTTGGCACTCTGGAATAGCTGTTTTGAAAACCTCTCATCTTTAGAAAGCTCACAGTGCCGCCTACTCACCTTGTCATTTTCAAGGAAACAGAAGTGACTCTTCACATTCCTAAAGAGTTCAGTATTCTGCTGGGCCAAATTATTTAGAGGATAAGATTACTTGACCAAAGATTTACTTGGCCTCTTGTCTGAGTTTGAGTTCTCCACTGAAATCCATTGCTTCTATGGTTTTCAGGCTGCACTGGACCAGGCCCTCGACATTTGAAGAACTTAAATCTATGTGCATAGGTGCATGCATACTGCATTTAGACTACCGAAATAAAGCGTTCTACAGCAAATCCTACAACACAAAGAACTATCTTTTGTCACGAGCGTATTCTGTCACTGTGATGATGTGTCTTAAAATCAAAGTTCTAACTATTTATTTATACCATAAGCTTCCTGAATGTGCAAGGAAATTGTATAAATTCTTTCAGTGTGACATTTTTAAAAGCAGTTAAGTAATCTTCCGTAATAAGCTTGATATGTCTGAAATAATTCTATAAAAATCCTGTGAATCAAAAAGTATGACTCTGCTCTTTGCAAAAAGATAAAATATTTACAAATGAAATTCAAATAGCTGAACATCAGAGAAGAATCAATGTTCTAATTTGAATAAGTCAATCTGCTATTATATATTTTATCCACTTCATTGCATTTTCCTCGATTCTCATTTCTACAGTTTGTTCTAAAAGTCCAGTCAAGCGTCACAGGAATGCCCATGTTGCACTACCAAGATAGGTTTGAACAAACTTGTGGTGGTTTCGGTACCCAGGTGTCAACGAATGAAATCCCCATCTTTATCAGGCAGACCCTTTTTCAGTGGGTATCTCACTAAAGCCAAAGGACAGCCCCCAAAAAAATTTCAGTCAAAAGACAGGTTCCAGACAGAACCTTTTTGTGTGTTTGTGTGTTTTTCACTTTAAATGAAATGGGCAGAACCCTAGACAATTTTAATTTCCATGGATATTAAAGAAATGGAAATGTTTAGATTAACAAGAAATAATGTGTATTTAATTGGAAAACATTAAATACATTCCAATCACAGGAATAATTCTTTAGGCAACTGTGTTTGTTCAAATTGCTATAATAGCAAAGAAATTTAGAAGCAAGAAGCCAATCATAAAACTAGGGATTTTATCGCAGTTCTTTCGTGTTCAGAAATTGTCAACCACTTCATTTTTCCCTTCCTTTAAGCCCCACCTGGAAACAACTTACCTAATGAGCCTCCCCATCTTGCTACCAGTGTTGTGTAGGTTTATATTTGAATTGGTTGGCCTTACACAGTTATTCAGCAAAATATAACATTTGCACAGATTGTTATTTTTACATCAATTAAACAGAGCAGATGATGGAATTGTACAGTTCAAACTGAAACATTTTTTTGTAGTGTAAATAAATATTTTTTTACTAATCTCGATTGTTCTGTAATTTGTCTTCTTTTTTGTTATTGCATATTAAAACATCAATATAATTTACCAAAACATAATTTTATGTCCAGAATGTCTCCCCAAGACCTTTTAAATGCTCAGTCCTTCACTTATATTACAGAAATTAACATACTAATAACAGAGAACAATAATGTTTGAAAAATTGCCCTACAACATTTTTTCCAAAGTTTTTACAAATCTTTGAAAGTGAATAATTCACCACAAAATATCAAAAATGGACAAATGCTACTGCTTAGACCTTATTTAGGGAGACCGAGATACAAAACAATGTAATTGGTTTGACCAGCTCTGCATTCTTTGTTTGAAATATAATCCATAAGTTATAATGAAATTTCGCCACATTTTGATCACATTATTGTTGACAATATAAACTTCTAAAAGAATAAAATAATCTATTTAATAAAAACAGACAGTTGTGATAAAGTATGTTTATTTAAAGGCAGTTTAAGAGTGGAAGTTTCTTGACTTTCAGACTGACATGGGTATACAGACTGCTTGTGAGCTTATGGAGTTGAAATTTTGCCAACTTAATTTGAATTCCGTGTTTTTCAGAATGTCCACTGCTGTAGTAGTATCCAATTAAGGAGCTATATTAAATTGCAGACATTAGTGTAGTGCTATCTGTTACTAATTCAACTTTTATGGGTACTATCAGAAAGTTTTATTTCTAACAGGTTGCATATATAAATTACTTATAAATGAAAATTACCTAAGTACTGCTTTTTACAATGCCTTTAACAAGTCTGAAATAAAGAATTGTGTTAAAGGAAATAGCCTTTTTCAGTAACTGCCTTTTATAGCTATTTATATAGATTTTAGACCAAAGTGGATTTGATTTAATCATATGGAGATTATATTTGTACAAAAGGTGACCAGCAGTGAAGCAGTACACATATATCATAAACTATTTTTAATTTCCCTTGCATTTCGTGTCTGGTTCCTTTAGCTATTGAAATATGAATGCCTCAAGGTGCATGTAATATTTTATCCTATTCTTAAGGTAAGGTCACATGTATTCAATAAAAAAAAAAACCAAAACAACTGTTCTTTTTAAAGCTATTGTAATGAACATACTTTTTTATGAGGAATGGACTTCAAGTGCATTTTTTTTTAAAGAACATTTTTCAGACACTACAAATTTAAAGGTATTCTAATGGAATAAAAGAGATGAAGTATTGGATAGACAAAGTTTCCAACTTCTATAGCTTAGTAACACTCCTGTAATGAATGCATCAACACTACAGAAGATATTTCAATGATTAAATAAATGAAAATGTAGAATATTTATAAGCTGGAGTCCACAAATTGTAACAAGAAGTATCTGTAGTCAGTACTAGACTGGGAAGAATGCAAGAAGAAACCTATGTACTCAAAGAGATTTTATGTCTGAATGTGTAGCCTAATAAAGTGATTAACATGTTCTCCTCTATTTTTCCAGCTTAGGCAATCAGCTGTTTACCTTTGCATGGCAATTCTGTCTGGCCATGTCTGATGTCTGGTCATGTCTGTGGGTAAAACAGGGCAATTAAGGCATAAAACTTTTTTTTTTTTAATGACTCAGGATGCTAGTTGTATTTTCCTGCCATGTGGGATGGAGTGATTGGACTAGATGATCTTACAGGTCTTTTCCAACCTAGGAAATTCTGTGATTCTGTGAATATTGAAGGGGAGACCACTGCCACACTGTTTCCAAGATACTAATGTCCCATTTCCCAGGAGATTTACAGGGACTCTGTCTTTGCTAATGCACTTGTCCTCAGATTCAGTGTTTATGTATCCCTCGAAATAGCCTTTGACACCGTTTCAGAATCACATGTGCACTTTTGGAAAACAACTTGCTCCAGCAAGGTGTCCAAATGCTCACCTCTTAGAGGATCTCCTCAGGCTTTGATGGTGTTGAATGAAAGGCAGAACTGTTATGGCTTGGATGATCAGTGCTCTGCTGCTACATGCTTGTTTGATCCCCATACTGTTTACCATAACATCTGCCTTTGAGCAGAGGAGAATCAGTGGTAAGCTTTTTGCTGAAATTCCTAGTTTGAGACACAATTTTGACTGAAATACTGTTCAATTTAGTTCACTTGGTGGGTTTGGAGCAAGGATGTCCAATGAGAAGGCACTGAAAGAAGATGGGCTGTTGCAAGACATGATCAGTAGCTGCATACAAAGCTGTATAAGAACATACATTTATAGGCAATATAGCTGGCAAATAGTCTTCAATCTGTGTGCAAAAGGGAAAAGGTCATAAATAGAGGATTTAAAAATAGCCGCACTAATTTGCTTGTCAAGAATTTTTTCTCTTGTGAAGTGTGCTTGGCTGCTGTTTTCCACTTTTTTTACTGCTGAATGATATTTTGGTTAGGTAGAGGTGAACACACTTTGAGTTTGTTTAGTGAGGGAAACTTTTTGTTGTTAATTCAGTCATTCATCAGAGGGCCATCACCAACCTATGCATGTTCCAGCCAACTGCTGTAAACTATTGTTCTGTCATATTTTAAAAGAGGACAGGCAGACAGGCGAGTTCTGTATATATATCTTGAATTTAACAGACTTATTAAGGTTTTTAAGAAATACTACGGAGTGGCAGCCAAATAGGGACACAAATAAGCTTTGTTTTGGTTTGGTTTCTCTTTTCAAGCTGTCCCTAAAAGTACTAGGTTAGAAAGAGGATAGACCTTTATATTCCACCAGTAGCTTGAAGACCAGTGAAATGCTAACCCAGTGGTTGAACTTATATGAGCTGTGCTGATCCTCAGCCTATCTGTTGTCAAGATCCTGAAATGTTTGGAAATTAACTGAGACAAAAGATCAGGTTAATTACTATACTATTTTGCTATTTTTGATTCCACCTTCCTCATTCAAAGACAACTTCTAGAGCTGAAATATACCTACAGAAAATAATCTCTGAAAGACTATCAGAGAATTGATTTATTTGTGTTATTAAAATGCAAAGGTTCACATATAAGGCTGAAATATTTCATTTAGCTTAAAACATGTAACAGGAACTATTATCTAGTGATATGTAACAGGAAAGTTTGTGGAAAACATACCATCACTTTTTCACATTAGATTCCTAATATTCCATCTATTCAAGTATCAAGCTATCAGGCATTGTGACTACAAATATTCCACCTCATTAGTTGCTCCTTATCCTATGTTATGTATGGAACCTTCTTCCTGAAGCTGAGTAGAAACAGTTAACAACTACTTAAACTAAGAAGATGAGAAAAGGAGAGAGTAACCGGCACCCTTGTGAGGAAGCTACGGACAGCGTCATTCAGCAAAAGACATGGAGTGGTGTGACAGGAAAGGGATAACAAAATCAACTAAAATGGGCTTAGGTCGGGTGACCTCCAGCCCTTGCATGTTAACAAGGAAGTGCCTAAAAGGCGCCCTTATGGGGAAATCCCCCAAACCCTCTCTAGGAACTCAGCATGCTGGGGTGCCTCTCTGAAGTGCCTGTATGGGAAATAAACATGCTGAATTCTAGAGAAATGTGTGCAGTTGCAGGGCTATGATTTTGTTGGGATCATGGAGATGTTGTGGGATGGCTCTTATGACTGCAGTGTTGCAATGGAGGGATACAAGCTCATTAGGAAGGACAGGAAGGGAAGAAAAGGAGGGAGAGTTGCCCTTTATGTGAGAGAGCAGCTGGAGTGCATGGAAGCTCTGCCTGGGGACTGTTATGGTTTGAGAAACTCACAACAATTTATTGTTGTTTAGACAATTATTCTATCACCCCAAGACCCCTCCCCACCCAGAAAGGGGAATCAGGACAAAATAAGGAAACCCAGGGGCTGAAATATAAACAGATTTGATACAATAAGACTAGATAATTAACATTAATAACACTAAAGAACCAATATTGATTGCAATACCAATATAAAATATACAAGGATTATACTTAGCCAACTCTATCAGTAGGAAGCTGTGCACTCCCAGCAGTGGACAGCAAGTGTCGGACTCTGTGAGAGCTACAGCTTTGGGAGGAAGGGAAGGCCTCAGGGGTCTGGCACCAGGGCACGAAGTTCTCTGGATCGCTGCCATCAAGGGAGAGAGAAAGCACTTTGCAGCAAACTTTCTAATTTATATTGAATGTGATGTTCATGGTATGAAATAAGCAGCTTGGGTCAGGTGCCCAGGTCTTGTTCCTCCTGATCCCTGCATCTGGCGAGCTTGGAAAACACTGAGACCTTGAAACGCACACACCATAGCTGGATATAAAGTAAACATCTTCACAGATTCAAGCACTAGAGTCTTCTAAAAGTGCAGTTTTCCCAAGCATTAAACAAGAAATTAGTCTCCATGTCTCTCAAACCAGGATAAGACAGAAGGGATGCATCCAGGGTTGAAGTTAGGAATCACAGAATGGTAGGGGTTGGAAGAGACCTTCAGAGATCATCTAGTCCAACCCCCCTGCCAAAGCAGGTTCACCTAGAGCAGGTTGGACAGGAACACATCCAGGTGGATTTTGAGTATCTCCAGAGAAGGAGCCTCCACAACCTCTCTGGGCAGCCTGTTCCAGTGCTCTGTCACTCTCAAAGTAAAGAAGTTTTTCCTCATGGTGAGATGGAATTTTCTGTGTTCTAATTTGTCCCCATTGCCCCTTGTCCTGTTGCTGGGCACCACTGAAAAGAGCCTGGCCCCATCCTCTTGACACCTGCCTTTTAGATATTTATAAGCATTGATCAGATCCCCTCTTAGTCTTCTCTTCTCCAGGCTAAACAGACCCAGGTTTCTGAGTCTTTCCTCATAGGAGAGATGCTCCATTGCCTTGATTGTCTTTGTAGCTCTCCACTGGACTCTCTCCAATAGTTCCTCGTCTTTCTTGAACTGAGGAGCCCAGAACTGGACACAGTACTCCTGATGTGGTCTCACCAGGGCAGAGTAGAGGGGGACTTCCCTTGACCTGTAGGCCACTCTCTTTTTAATGCACCCCAGGATACCATTGGTCCTCTTGGCCACAAGGGTACATTGCTGGCTCATGGTCATCTTGTTGTCCACCAGGAATCCCAGGTCCCTTTCCACAGAGCTGCTCTGCAGGAGGTCAGCCCCTAACATGTACCCATGCATGGGGTTATTTCTCCCCAGGTGTAGGACCCTACACTTGCCCTTGTTGAACTTCATTCTCTGCCCAACACTCTAGCTTGTCCAGGTCTTGCTGAATGGTGGCACAGCCTTCCCAGTTTGTGTCACCAGCAAACTTGCTGACGGTACACTCTGTCCCCTCGCCCAGGTCATTGATGAATATGTTGAACAAGACCAGACCCAGTACCAACACCTGGGGAACACTGCTACCTACAGACCTCCAACTGGACTCTGCGCCACTGATCACAACCCTCTGAGCACACAGTAAGCTCACTACCCTGGATTTCAGAAGAGCGGACTTTGGCCTCTTCAGGGATCTGCTTGGTAGAGTACCATGGGATAAAGTCCTGGAAGGAAGGGCAGCCCAAGAAAGCTGGTTAATATTCAAGGACCACCTCCTCCAAGCTCAGGAGCGATGCATCCCAACAAAGAGGAA
Source organism: Anarhynchus alexandrinus (assembly GCA_008711295.1). Classification (NCBI taxonomy): domain Eukaryota; kingdom Metazoa; phylum Chordata; class Aves; order Charadriiformes; family Charadriidae; genus Anarhynchus; species Anarhynchus alexandrinus. Next base: position 2,894,513 of record VUYV01000111.1, on the reverse strand, counting down.
TTCAGGCAAAAATGCCAGGAGGTCTGCATGGATGAACAAGTAGCTCTTGGACAAACTCAGACACAAAAAGGCAAATCATGTCTGTCAATTTTGGTGGCCTCCTACAATGGGATTACAGTGGTGCTGGATAAGGGACCCGCAGCTGACATCATCTACCTGGACTTGTGCAAAGCACTAGGCACTGTCCTGTATGACATCCTTGTCTCTAAATTGGAGAGACATGGATTTGACCAATGGATCACTCAGCGGATAAGGAACTGACTGGACAGTCACACTCAAAGAGTTGTGGTCAACAACTCAATGTCCAACTGGCGACCAGTGATGAGTGGCGTTCCTCAGGGGTCGGTACTGGGACCAGTGCTATTTAACATCTTTGTTGGTGACATGGACAGTGGAACTGAGTGTAGCCTTAACAAATTTGCTGTCAACACCAACCTGTGTGGTGTGGTAGACATGCTGGAGGGAAGGGATGCCATCCAGAGGGACCTTCACATGCTTTAGAAGTGAGCTTGTGCAAGGTCCTGCACATGGGCCGGGGCAATCCCATACACAAATACAGGCTGAGCAGAGAATGGATCTGAAGGGGGCCTACAGGAAAGATGAACAGGGATTCTTTATCAAGGATTGTAGTGATAGGAAAAGGGGTAATGGTTTTAAATTGAAAGAGGGTAGATTTAGATTAGATATTAGGAAGAAATTTTTTACTCTGAGGGTGGTGAGACACAGGAACAGGTTGTGCAGAGAAGTAGTGGAGGCTCCATCCATGGAAGTGTTCAAGGCCAGGCTGGATGGGGCTTTGAGCTACCTGGTCTAGTGGAAGGTGTCCCTGCCCATGGCAGGAGAGTTGGAACTAGATGATCTTTAAGGTCCCTTCCAACCCAAACCATTCTATGATTTTATGAAAGTATTGCCAGTAGGCCAAGGGAGGTGATCCTTCCCCTCTACTCAGCCCTGGTGAGGCCAAACTTGGAGCACTGTGTCTAATGCTCGGCTCCACAGTACAAGGGAAACAGAGAGTGATAGTATCAGAATATTTAGAGTTGGAAGGGACCCAGAAGAATCAATAGACATAGACATACTGGAGAGTCTAACCAAGGTCCACAAAGAAGACGAAGGGTCTTTCCTCCTGTGAGGAAAGGCTGAGAGAGCTGAGAATGCTTAGCAATAGAGAAGAGAAGGCTCAGGGAGATCTCATCAAATGTGTATAAATACCTGAAGGAAGAGTGGAAAGAAAATGGAACCAGGCTTGTTTCAGTCATGCCCAGTGACAGGACCGGAGGAAATGGGCACAAACTGAAACACAGGAGGTTCCCTCTGAATATCAGGAAACAATTTTTTACTGTGAGAGGGACCAAACACTGGCACAGGTGTCTCAGGGAGGTTGCGAAGTCTCCATTCTTGGAGAGATTTCAAAACTCCTGGACATAGTCCTGGGCAACCATCTCTAGATGGCCCTGTTGTAGCAGGGGGTTGGACCAGATGACCTCCACAGATCCCTTCCAACCTCAACCCTTCTGTGATTCTGGGATTGTGTGTCTGTCTGAAATCAGTGTTTGGTATACTATGGATGCCTAATGCTATACAGTGTTTCTGAGAAATTGTGAATAAGTTGTGCATCTCTTCCTTGGACTTATTTATTGACTATTCTACTTCATGGTAAGATAAAAATGTCTATTTCCCGGTCCCTACAGAAAGTTACTGATCATTCATCTTGACTTTGGGAAAATACTGAATTAATTCTTACCGTAGTAAACAGACCTGATTCATGTATGTTTTCCAGCACTTCAAATTGCCCTTCATACCAACAGACGAAACACCTTTATACAGCTTTAACCTCTGCACAAGCAACTGTTTGCTGTCCTTTCCCTGTTCTTCACCGATGAGGATGGATCACTTGGGTTTGTATGCTGCTTCTAATCAAGCTGTTAGCAAGCCTCTGTGGCCATTCACACACTCTGGTTGTGTTTGCTTTGAAAAATATTGCAACATAATATTTCTACATCCTTATTAAATGCTTTGACCAGTTCTTGATGTCACATGGATGCCTTTGATACACATATTTGTGTGTGAATCTTTATTAATTATCATTATTATGCTTTGCCTTATTTTTTTAAGTAGTTACCCTCATGATGATATTTTCTGTTTGCAGTCACTGGTAACATAACTACTTTTTAAGCTACCCTTGTCATTTCAGTATGGCTTTTGTTTAAAGAACTTTTGGCAATCATTTCATAACTGGAATGTTTAAATCCATTTTTTCCAGATCCCTAGTTAATAAAAAGAAATCCACAACAGATAGTTAAGGCACGGAGTAAGGCAATAACAGCTCAAAGCAGAAGAAACTGATGGAATACAACTTGATATTTAGAAATAGCAGTTCAATAATGGCCTGTCAGTGTCGGTCAATAGATGTTGATAATGTATTTTCTTTTTCCAGGCAGCTGTTCATTCCTGTCACTGATGGGTTCCACAAGGTTGTCTACTCTTGGTCATTGTTTCCCAGTTCATAGTAATATTGGATGATCAATAGTCGCTCTCTGAAAGTCCTGGTCTGGTCATGGACCTTGATTCATGACTGAACTTGTCTCGCAGTTTCATAAGTATCTATATTTGACAATTTCAGGTTTGTTTTTTTTTTCTTTGCTAATATTAAATGCCTCCACATTCCCTATAGATGGTGAACAGTATCCCCATAGATGGCGAACTGTATCCCCTGATCTCTGACAGTCCAACAGCCAAAATGAAAAAAACCTCTACTATTAGAAAAATTATAAACCACTATGTTTATATATTGAATCTGATCCTTACATACTGTATAATGAATGTTTCTGCCTGGTTATTTTTATTGGCTAGTTCCTCAGTGAGTGTCCTAATCACATAATCAGGCTCGAATTATTAGCAGTGCCTTGTGTTCAGTTAATTCTATGCATTTCTGAATATATCATATGTCTTGTTTTTTAGTACTACTAACTAGTACATAACGTCTTCAGTTGCACAGCTATAATAAATTAGACCTTGGGTCTGTATGGCACTGATTTAGCTTATTCTAGGAGGGTAGAAAATTAAAGAAGTTGTGCTTGTTCTGTAGTTATTTGTAGAACCGGAGGGAGCAAGTGTATTCTTAAACTATTAACCTTCCATTATTCATTATTTTCAGTTTTGTGGTCTTATGAAGGTTCTATTTTTGTATCAAGCAATCATAATCATTTCACATTAATGTTTTTGCTTTGGTCTGATTAGCACTCCACCTTTGGCTCTGACAACCAGAACTCCAAGACACACAAGAATGTAACTATCCACTTCTTCAACATAATCAGAACTCCAGTCCTAATTTTTTTTTAAAGTCAGAACTCTTCCTGTATCACAGCATGCAGAAAACAATCTTACAATTTCTACAATAAACTTGTATGATGACTAGTAACATAATCAGGGTTTCTTTGTTATGATTGAAGTATTTTGATTGCCATAGTAATTCTTTAGCTGTGCAATAACTGTAACATAGCATCAAATACCTGCAACATCATCACTACTTTGGGCAAAGCCAGAGGTGCATTACAGGTCCTTATACCAACATATTTTTATACAAATCTCTAAACAGGAAGAGCTCCATTCTTGGCTTAGTCAGTTCCATGGCACGACGATACACCACTGATGCTGGTTCCTTCCTCAATCCCTTATTTCTGATTACTCTGTGAAATCCATTTCTAAGTAGCTCCATGATAAATGCGCACAAGAGTGCCATGCCTTTCACTAACACACAAATGATTGAAGGCACCTACCCCCTGCAGATGGAGGATAATCAAATCTCTACCAGAGAGATATATCCAAGGCAACTGTACAGAATCACAGAATTACAGAATGGATGATATTGAAAGAGATCTGTGGAGATTGCCTGGTTCACTGCTGCTGTGCAAAACAGGTCAGCTAGAGCAGGTTGCTCAGGGCGTCCCTGATTCGGGGGACATGGACACTCCACAACTTTTCTGAGCAACCTGTTCCAGTGTCCTGGAAACAAACCTCTAAACTTGACAGAGACCTGGAGTCAGGTCATGTAGAGAAAATAGAACCACCTTCTAAGTGGCGTTCAGTGACAGGAAGAGAGACAAACCTGAAAATTTTGAAAAATATTTTTGTTGTGAGTATAGTCTATTGCTGTCAGAAGTTTCACAGGAACCTCCACCCTTGCAGTTATTCAGGAGAAGGCTCTGAGCAACCTGCTTCAACCAGACCTGCTTTGAGCAGGTAGTTGGACTACCTGACCTCCGGAGGACCTTTTCAACCTACATGGTACCACGATTCTCTGATACCTGAAAATTTACAGAACTGAAATAATCAAAATCACAATCAAATTTGTTTTCAGAACCTTGCACATAAGTGTAATTTTTCATGGTCCTGGAAAGACTTATGAACATGCTTTAATTTTACAGAATTTGAACAGTGTCAGTAACTTTACAGGTTTAATTTACAGAGCTCTGAATGAAGTATGAATATAAATCTTAACAGTTGTCTTACTCCCTCTCCTTGTAAATGCAAATATGTGCTTATTCTTGAAGCGCATATATATAATCCCTTTGGACTGTTCTCATTTTCAAATTTTAGTAGTAAATTGCAAGTAATGTGAGATAAATCATGAAGCAGTGTGGGTTTTGTAACTTATGTTTCAGTATATTTGGATTATTTCATTTTGTTTTTTGAAGAATTAACAGACTTTTATCATTCAGTATATGGGAGAGAAAAGTTGAATAAACAGTTTCAAATTCAACCTCACTTCTTTGCCATCTGATATGTTTCAGAAAAGAGTGATTTAATTACGCAGCAGAAATACTTTGAACTTTCATTTTTTAGAAAAGCTGCAGTTAGATGGAAAGTTGGTATAGGATAGGAATCTCCACAATAATAATAAAAAAAAAAACCAGCACACTAGGTGGGTTTCAACCGAAACTTTGAAATTCCTTCTAAAGTTTGGTAAAAAATACTTCCTGCTTCTTTAAGAAATTTTACCTAACTCCTTCCCCCAGTGCTTCCATTTTCCAACTAAATTTCACTGTTGGAAATCTGATCCAATGGTAAATTCATAGATTTCGAATAGGATTAGAAGACTGCCATTTTCTTCAGAACTGGAAATGAAGACCCTAATGAAAGTGTGTTTATTTTAAATATTTCCATGGCTGATTACTTAAAATATTCCTCAGGACTTTCACCATAACAAAACTGAATTGACAGTTTTATATGTTACCAATGAGTCCCTGCAGTGTTGAGTTTTTTTTTATTTTTTTAATTGGCATAATCATAGATATTGCTCAGTTCTGAAGATGTTTAAATATAGCTAGAACTATAGAACAGTTTTCTTTAGGAAACAGAGATATAGGGGTTGGAGATTTGGTATTTTCTGTATGTTTAACCAAACCTAATTTTGGGGGAAAAAACCCAACAAAAAAAAACCAAAACCCAAACCTCCCCAAAAACCCACAACAAAAAAAACAAAACCCAAACAAACAGCAAAAAAACCCCATTTCAGAATTCTTGTTAATATGCAGCACATTCATTATTTTCTTCCGTAGTAATTTTGAATTCAAATCTAGCATTTTTCCAATAAGAAATGCAAATATTTTATTTATGGGCTTTTTTTTTTAAGATAGCAAGTCATTTCCATGGAACAGTTGTCTCCTGCATCTGTGCATGCTTTTATTACTAGCTGAAACTTTCAGAGTTATTCCCTCACTCAGATGAGTATATTTAAACTATGACCTATTTATCCATCTTTCTTCAAGATCTGAATGTTCTCTCTCCCATCTTCATTCGTGACATATTTATATGTTTATGTAACACATTGATGGGGGTGCAGATGCCACTTTTAATTCTTCCTACCTTTGCTGAGGCAAAAAGCCTCCTCTGTGCTATGTTAAAGCAACACCTTTGGAAGCAGAGACACCGGAGTGCTTTTTCAATTGCTGATTTAGTACCAAGTAAGCAGCTGAACCAGACAACTGGCTGCACATAGATGTATGGTAAAATAATGAAGGCTTTAGAAGCTGTTAAAAACGTGATAGTGATAACAATAACATGATTATACAGCCCAGTGGTTTTACAATGCTGAACAGATACTGTGCAATGTGGAGCATTCTCGCCCCTAAATAACAGGACCTGAAAATACGCAGGGATACATTCCACATTCTGCAGGACAAGGCCAATACAGTGAGATATAGTCTCTAGGTGTTAATACACCCAGAAAACCCAAGAAGGCTGTCCTTTATTCTGAGAACAAAAGAGAGATGGGGAATGCAAGTTCCTTTCACATCTTATGCTGCAGCACGCTAGAAATGTTTGAGATCTAGTTCTGGCAATCACACTAACCCATGCTTCCTAACAGACATAATTAAATTGGCCTGGAGCTATAGCTAGAGAAAGTAAGTCTCTTTCCGGGATAAAAATATACATTAATAGTTCTGTTGACAGTACTTAAAATATGATCTATCACTACAGTTGAGTATAGAAAACCATAAGTCTGTGAGTATTCCCACATGCTTGAAGTTCTTCATACGCCTAAGAGCCTAGCTAATTCAGGGCCCTAAGCATGCTGCTGTATCACAGCCCAAATAGCTTAATTAGCTATTCTAAAAATACTTATCATTGAAAAATTAAGAAATAAAATCAAAGCACTAACACCTTTTGTATCCGTCAGAAAAAAACAGCTTTATCCACCACCATCAGCTTCCAACAGTGTCCTCCTAATTTTTCCTTACTTCTCCCAGCCACTCTCTCACAAGTGCCCCTCACACTTCCAGCCTTTGAAACTGCCACTGACTTTCCCAGATCCCTCAATGACCCCCTCAGCTTCCTTTTCCCTCACAGCTCCTCAAACCCCATTCCTCTTTTCAGCCCTGATACCTTACCTCTGCCAACCAAAATCCCAGCTCTTTCTTCCTCTCTTTCAGAACTAACTCTGTCACCTCTCAAAAACTGAATTTAGCCCGTGTTTCTGATGAGCACTGAACTTGTTCTGTGCCAATGTTTTGAGCAAGAGCTGCCTTAGGTGGGCTGACCAATATTACTCAAACCAAGGTTTTCTGGTTGATAAAGAAAGACCAGTGAACAGAAAAGACAAAACCAAAGGAGACAGAGAGAAGAGCAAGAGAGAGGAAAAGTATATATTTTTTCAAACAGATACTGATTAAGATATATAATAATCCTGAACTTTTTGGTTTATGGAGCTGTATTAGATCTTTGTATATTGACAAGTAAGTAAACAACCCAGGCTTTTCCTGGGATTCCTCTATTGAAATAAGACCTTCATTATGCACAGATATGTACTATTACTTTTTGTGTTTTCTCACAGTATCAACTGTAACAGTCTTTTTAGTTACAGTGCCTTATCAACAGCATTCATCTAATCCTATAAAATTTTGACTTTTTTTGAGGACTTACTGGATTTTTGGAGAATGATGTTGCTATCTGGGGCTGCATCAAGTCTGGTGACACGAATACGGTTCTTAGGGTCGTAGACGAGTTTGCTTTTGCCTTAGCATAATTAATTGAATCTTGAAGATTAAAATTCTTTTTTTTTCTTGTATAGTTTACAATATTTGTCTGACAAATCATTCAAAATACGAGGATTAGACAACTTGGAGGGCGGGGGCCTAAGGTTTTTCTTCTTCTTTCAGCTCTGATTTTTTCTTTTAGCATACTGTGGAGCTCTTTCACCTATTTTGAGATGACATGGTCTAAGTAAGTCATTTTGATTCAGTGTTTGTCTCAGCCTTAATCCTTCCTTTCTACTGCTTCTTTTTTAGCCATTCTTAAGTCCTTTCAATCACTGAAAAATATCTGGATTGTTGACTTCCTAGTCAACAGCTAAATAACTGTATATTTAGGCAGTAAATTATTTAAAGAAAATATGTCAATGTTTGATGGACAAAACTATGAAGAAAATGTGAAAATTTTCTTCTCTAAGAAGCTTTAAAGTAGAAATGAGAGTGTTTGAAAATGAGAAGAGGAAAGCTTTACTTAACTAGAGTGGAAACAGTGACATTTCTTCACTGGAGAATAGCCTGCCAAGTGAAAATGAGCCTTCTCCAACTCTTGTGACAATTACAATTGCAATTTTACAAGTTATGGGAAAAGTGATCAATCCTCATTAGAGAAAATAATCCTGTTATCAGTCTGGGGAAAAAGAAGAGAGTCTACTTCTTATGGCTGCTCTACTTTCCACCCCTGTTTTGCTGAAATGCCATAAATTAGAAGATATGTTCTAGCTGGTATTATAGCATAAAATCCATACCTTCATAACAGTTCCTCTGCATGTGTGCTTTAGCGTTAGTCCTCGACACAGTCCTGTCTATTTCTTATGTCATCTACAGAAAATTGAGTTCAGTTGGTTTATCCTGACCCAGTTCCATTTGTGTTATTGAAGTTTCCCCTCCATAGCCTTGGACTTCCAGACTTTCTACTTTTTGCTTATTAGCTCTTCACATGTCTTCAAGTCTGAGTCTGTGGCTTCAGCAATTTGTTTTCTCACATACAGTGAGTCCAGAATAATGTAAGGTCTTATTAGAGATCTAACAATCCTGAAAGGCAGGCAAGCAGCAGACATTTATTTAGTATTACAAAATAGCTTTAAAAAAAAAAAAAAACAACAGAATTTTGTAGTCAACTGCAAGACAATACCTAGGTATTGCAGGGAAAATTCATAAATAATGGTTCATAAACTTGCCAGGTGGCAGTATTAACTGAAGTGTCAAAATTTTCTACTGTGCATAGTGGCCAATTCTTAAAACAGCATCAAGACACATCAGTGGAGTTTTGGGGTTTTTTTTTTTTCAGATTTTATTTATGTATTTTTATATTGGTTAGTCAAAATCTCTTCATTACTCTTTTTTTATTAAATCACTGAGGTACTCAGTTCACGGGCTGATTTTCCATGAGATTTTTCTCTTATCAAGCTCAATAGTTTATTTGACCAATTATTTTCTTATCAAAATTCAGAAAAGAAATTAAACTCTTCAGGCATAATAGGTACAGTGAAACAGTAAGTCTAATTGAGCCAAACATACTTTTCCAAAAAAAACAGATTTTGTTTTTATCGATTCTGTGTGATGGGTCACTTGGGTCAAATACTGGCTTGTAACTTGGCAGACTTAAGGATTTCATGAACAAATACAGGATCAGACACCTGGCTGGGATTCACACGGCCAGATGTAAAGTCTATAATGTAAATAGCTGTGTCTGAGTGAGTTATGTTCCTTCATAGTTTGACTGGAAATAAACTTTTATAGTTTAACTGGGGAAAAGAACATGTTGAAGGAGGGGTTTATCTCGTTGCAAAGTATCTGCCTAAAATAGGTCAAATGAATAAATGCTCTGTAGGTGTCTAAAGTTAGATGAGGTGAATCATGCTCTGATTCATTAGGAGACATGAGTAAGCTGTGGACTGCCCATTAACTCAACTGTAATTTAGCCAGGTGCTTGATTGAAAGAGAGAAAAATGGGATGTTTTCGAAAATGAAGTCTTAATATGGCCAGATGAAGTAATGTTAAACAGCGGCAAGCAGAAAAGATGGGTGGACATAGAGATGAGACGAGAGAAGATCATTCGATATTAGATTGCCTATTACCTTAGGCACAGAGTGAATTTTCAGCTCAGTTTGTATTGTCTCTCTATCAACTTATATCTTGGTGACAAGAATGACCGTCTCCATTCAGCCCAGTCTTCAGTCCTGTTCGAATTGTATAGAGGCTTCTGATTACCCTTAATGATTATATAACAAGATTATAATAATGACCTCTATGGCAGCAAACATCATATTTATTGCTCTTCTTGTATCTTACATAAACAAAGAGAAATCCTTTGAATTTGTATTTGTTCTTCGAATTTATACTTGTTCTTCTGTTTCTTTTCATTCTTTAGATTAGCATTCAGTAACTCTTTACTTTTTGAATTATATTTGCTGCATCTAGAAACAAAGGCAGACTTTCTGCTGACTTATGTATACACCCCGTGGTAGGTTTTTCATAATGAATTATTATCCATAAAACGGACACAGGCACCAGTTTCACGTTATAGGAGGGAGACAAATGAAAAATAGGGTTTTGTTCATAACACAGCAATTAAATTATTTTTTTTTATTGGAACATGGGAAAAAATGAATTAAAAACCTTAGTTCCGCTCCACAGAGCACACTCACATATCACTTTTGGAAACCAACAAAATATAACTCTATGTAGATGGAAAACAATATCCAAGCTATTTTAGTGTAGAATGTTAGTGTTGGGATCATTTTTGGAGTCTGTCTTTGTCAATATTAAAAGATGTACTTTTAATATGTTGTTTATCAGCTTACTGGGTCTGTTAAACAAGGAAAAATGTCAAATGGGATTCAAACATAAGATGCTAGTGCTTTATATTTTTTTTATTAATTTTCCGTTTATTCTGTTATTGGTCTTTAATCCTTCTTTTGATGTTAGTAAGCTTCTCTCTCTCCTTAAAAGAAGGGAATGTCTTCTGTGAATTAGTCAGTGGTAACTAGGAGGTGGACTGTAGCCGCCCAACCTGATGGGAAATACAATGGCAACTGGCAGGATTGTCAACAAATCTATACACATAATGTAATATTAATGTGATTGTGCAGTGTATAACCCCAACTGATGGTAGGGAAGGCCTAAAAGAAGTTTTAAAAAAATAATGAGCCAAAAAATTCTTCTGCATAGTCAGACTTGCTGAGAACAGATGAATTGGTTTTACATTATTTTGTAAAAGAAGTAGATTAGCTCTACTGACCTACTGCTTCCTAAATAATTGGGCATTAGTTCTGCGATAATTTAAATAATCTTACATCCTGAAGCAGAACTATGTGTTCATATTTCATGAAGTTAAACATGTATGTCATTTTCAGCAACGTATCATTATATAGTAATCCTTCTCCAATTCATTCATCATAGATTACAAAATAACAGTATGACCAGATATTACAGCTTAGTTTTACTTGCCACACATTAGCTGAATTACATTATTAGATAGGTTATCAGCTGTTTGCAATGGCTAACAATCCCCTTTAAGCTTCAGGACTCAAAAGTTAGAATGAGGCTTCATATGAAATTTTAGCGTTTAAAATTTGAATTAAAACTTAGCACACCATCCATAAAACAACATTCCAGGAACAACCCCTTAGCATGAATCTGAAACGAAAAGTAGTCCATAAGATTCAAAAAGCAGGTAAATAAATCTGATGTTATCTTTGTATTTTTGCTGCTTCTAACTTTTGAGTAGAATCCATCTTAGCGTGCTTCTTTTAATACTTAATCACTCTGAATTGTGGTTTAATTGTCATTTGAGTTTGTCTGACTTTAAATTGCAGAACAGTGATACTGTACAATCTACTGGCTATTTAAATGCAGCTTTTTCATTTTTCTTCTTTATAGTTTAAGAATGAACAATTAGAGATAATGTATAGCCTAATGATCCCCACTTTGTATAGTCTAATGATCCCCACTTTAAAACTTGTAATTTGCTTTCCCTCTCTGATATTGGTGGATGGGCTGGATTTTCAAAAGTGCACGTGATTTAAAATCCTTTAATCTTAGTGCATTATATGTGACTTTTCAGTATTCTTCATGTTTCAGTCAAATTAGGACTAGAACAATAGGAAAAGACATGATGAGTTCATGATGGATTATGTATTTTCAAGTCTTTACTGGCATCATAATAAAATATACCTACCCATCTCTAAAATAAAATAGTATACCTTATCATGTGTTTGTGCTAAATGGCTGCATCAGTTTGATATTTCAGGAGTCAAAGTACTGTGTTTTCACTGCCTCCGTAGTCTATTGCTCTGAAAAAAAAATGATGTTCCATTCTTAAAAAAACACCAGTAAATTAAATCCATCCTTCTGAATTTATATTTAAAGTGTGTTCAGGTTAAATTGCTACAACATAACTTTCTTTTCTATTTCATGGAAAAACTACACTTGACCCGGAAAAAAAGAATTAGCATATTTCATCCAGACAATATTATCATTGTCTCAGATGAGTCTTACTGAACCCAGAGAAAAAAATGGCAGTATCTCTGGGAAGGAAATGGCCACTGAGGTGAGAAAAAAGTCTTTAAAAACAAAACATAAAGGTTGCAAGAATAAAATAAGTTTAATATGAAACTCAGGAAAAAAAATATGGACTGGTAGAATGTAAAATTCTCTGGCATAATGTTTGCAAGATGAAAAGTGCTGATTTAGATTTGGTACAAGATCATATTCAGATTACTTCCAGTTATGCAAAAAAAAAAAAGATTGACAATTCCCAAGTTTCTTTACTTCTAGGAGTTTATTTGAAAATGGAAAGCAGAAGAATGGCTTTTGTTACTGGAAGCCACATGGCAAGAATGATTACAAATAAAAATATCAAATAGATTGTTAACTCAGTCCCTACAATTAGTTACATTAGTGCATTATAGAGTCACAGTTTTAATATGGGAGTCAGTGTGAACATGGAAAAAAGAAAAAAAAAGAAGAAAAAAAATTGAAAAGAAGAAATCTAAAACAAATCTAAGAGTACACTGACAATTTGTCAGTGGCATTCCACTACATTTTTTAAAGTTATTACTGAAGGCATAACAAGAATTTCTGTAGTACTTGATGTAGATATATTTTTTGAGCACATGGATTGAACCTGGCTGAATGACTAGGCCCAGAGGGTGGTTCAGGGCAGCAAGAACTCTAGTTGGAGGCTAGTAATTAGTGGGGGATGCCAGGGGTCTATACTAGGTCCAGTCCAGTTTAACAACTTCGTTAATGTTGATGCACCAGAGGGTCATGCTGCCAACCAGAGGGACCTCAACAGGTTGGAGAAATGGGATTACAGGAACCTCATGAAGTTCAACAAGCTCCTGCAGCTAGGGAGGAACAATCCCAGACACCAACATATCCTGTGGGCCACCCAGTTGGGAAGCAGCTTGGCAGCAAAGGACCTAGGGGTCCTGGTGGACAGCAAGTTGAACATGAGCCAACAACGTGCCCTAGCCGCAAAGAAGCCTAATGGTATCCTGAGTTGCATTAGCAAAGTATTGCCAGCAGGGCAAGGAAGGTGATCTTTCCCTTCTCCCCAGCCCTGCTAGGCAACACCTGGAGTATTGTGTCCGTTGCTGGGCTCTTCACTACAAGAGAAGCATGGACATACTGGAGAGAGTCTAACCAAGGGCCACGAAGATGATGAAGAGACTTTCCTCCTATGGGGAAAGGCTGAGATATCTGAGACTGTTTAGCACTAGAGAAAAGAAAGCTCATGGGGGATCTTATTAATTTATATGAATACCTGGAAAGAGGGTGCAAAGAGGATGGAGCCCAGTGGTGTCCAGTGGCAGAACCAGAGGCAATGGGCACAAACTGAAACACAGGATGTTCCTTCTGAAACATCAGGATACACTTTTTTACTGTGAGGGTGACTGAGCAATGGCACAGCTTGCCCAGAGAGGTGGTGGAATCTCCCACCTTGGAGATATTAAAAAACCATCTGGACGTGGTCCTGGGCTCTACATGGCCCAGCTGTAGCAGGCAGGTTGGACCAGATGGCCTCCAGAGGTTCCTCCTAAGCTCAACCACTGGTCTGGCTAGCTCAGAAAGACAGTATCTCTATTGATTAATTCAAGGAAGGCTATTTAAACACCCAGTTGATCCACTTAACTGATATAGCCAGCTGATCCATTGATACAGCTGTCTGTATAAAACAAAGGCTACTCTCTGCTCCTGTGTGTATTCAGATAAATTCAGCTTGCTTTGCAACAATCAAGCATTGGACTGAGTCAGGTCCTTCCCTGAGCTTGCCTGGAGCACGGTCCACTTCTGAGCCTTCTCCCATGTGTTGATTGATCACAATAGTTCCAGTAAACGTGCCCTGGAAAAAAGTATTTTGCAATAGTTTAGACCATTGAGACCACAGAGGAAATAGCTACAAGAACAGACAATGGGACAAATACCTGAAAAGACTAATACATGTTATAGATTTGTTTATTTTTAAGTAGACAAGCAATTTAAACAAACAGACAAATAAACAAACAAAACCTGTCATGAGGATTATTATTGTGTTCTCTTAACATTTTTTCTAAAAACTCAAATGTGAATATAATGGCCATAAACAACTACATTTTTATTCAGACTGGAAAAATTGTCTTTTGTGTCTGACAATGATTTTCAGCAAAACTGAAAGAATTCAGGCCACTGTGCAAATTCTATCATGTCTAAAAATTAGGGTTTAGAACTGAAAGGTGTTCCCCTTTTAAAACTGGTATATTGAAACTTTATTTGTGGGCTCCATTTTTGTAACCTTGTACAGCCCTACTGCAATTTCCACAGTGTTTCACAGAATTGTGACAGCCAATACACATAACTTCTCTTGCAAGCTTATAAATTTAATTTGTGGGAAAGGACAATATGCTTAATGGGCTATAGCTTTGGAATGTACATGAATACATAGAGCATTAGATATGACAGTGGAACACAGGTAAATCATTCCTCTTCTGTTTATGAGATAGATTAGCATGAAAAATTACGCAGAGTTTTGCCCCACATTTCTTTTAATCTCTTTTCACGTTTCTAAAATCTGTCTGTTTTCACCATTTTTCCACCCCATCCTGCTAAGTAGAAATATTAAAATAGTTATGAAAATCATCGTTTTGAAAGTCAAAAGAACACACTGAACACAGAAAGTCACTTAGGTGCTTTAGAAATTTCCTGGTTGAGTCCATGTCTTCCCTATAGATTGAGTCTGTGTTTGAAATAGAATGGCATATTTGTCCCTAACAAGTCCCACCCCCTTCTTGTGTATTAAACTTTTTGATGCCAAAGTTTTTATAAACTGCTTTCATTATCCACTACGTACATTTGATAAGCATCCAGTCAATAGTCTTTGGAGATTTCTAACCATTATTACTCTCCTTTTAGTCATGTTATGTTATCCATAATGCCTACAGAACGGAAAAGACTTTGATTTAATGTTTTATTCAAAGGACAAATCCCTCAGCAGGATAACAGTCCCTAATGCAGGGTAGATATTAGTAGATGTAAAATGTCCAGTTTATTGCAGCCTGTAGATTTACTTTTACCCTTTCAGCCCAAAGGGGAAAGAGCTTTATATTAATGGCCAGTTACAAAACTCACAGTACTATTAGTGTTTTTGACATCCTTTCTTACTCTGATTATTGATTATATACCCATGCAACTGCTTTACCATCTACACTCCACTGGCTTTCTAAAAATATGTTATTCTTTTTTGCTCTCTCACTAAGATATATATTAATAGATAAGTGCATTTACTGTTTTCCTAATATTTTCATAATTGTATCATCTACCCTATTTCATTACATTTATTCTCTAAATGTGTGAAGAGTACAGGTCATGGAACCAACAGATATAGAACTCACTAATTTAAGGAGGGAAATGAAGTGGCCTTAGATGTGACCATGAGATATCTAAACTCTGAGATGTTTGTATTCACTTTAATGGGAGCAGAGTAGGCTCTAAGTATAGGAATTTAGGAATGTTATCTCAAATGCTCTGTTCTTTTCATTGAGATTATTCAGTAAATTTCTGCGGCTTGGGAAGTCTTACTGCACTCGGATCTGACTGCCAAAGCATATCCGTAACTTTGGGAAGACAGTTCATGAGTCTGTCTTTCGTGAAATTACTTACATTCTGAAAGAGGAGCAAATGATTTCCACATTGGATTCAGAGTTCTTGATAGCTTGAAAGGTTGAAAGGTTCCCATGCAAGAACTGTATCAAATGGAGAACTGGAAACGTATAAAATTTCAAAGTTCGATTTTACTTGCATGAGTGGTGGATGTCCCATTTGCTTGGGTAGCAGAAACGCTAGTGTCATTACTAATTTGGCCCATTCCATGGGTAACACAACAAGAAGTAAGAACCAATAGTTAGAATTTCAGTTTAAACACAGTGAGGCATTCATCCAATATGTTCTTATCCGTAAGAAAGTTTACCTTAAATAAATGACACTTTCACCAGACTGCACAGCTACTACTGTCAAGATAGTGCACATAAGTAGTTCATAATATGCCTACAATTTCATGAGCCATTTAAAGGAACTGATTCTAAATAACTATATTTTAGTGTTGCTAACATACTCTAATGACATCTGTAGCATCTCTGTTAACCTTGACTTACCAATACCTACCATACCTTCCATACCTACCATCTCTCCATCATCCAGTTCTGACATGCTCCTGCATCAACCTCAGCCGCAGAGTCCTTGCTATTCAGGCACTAGCTGCTACATATCTCACAGATCAGGAAAGCCAGTAAACATCTGAAAAATATCAAAAAGTGTATGACGTGTAGCCAGGCCATTAAAGCATTTGCTTGAGATATTCAGCTCATCTGAGTA
The DNA here is from genome assembly GCA_008711295.1 of Anarhynchus alexandrinus. Classification (NCBI taxonomy): domain Eukaryota; kingdom Metazoa; phylum Chordata; class Aves; order Charadriiformes; family Charadriidae; genus Anarhynchus; species Anarhynchus alexandrinus. The sequence continues at coordinate 2,878,127 of VUYV01000111.1, read as the reverse complement.
AAAGAAAACTATATCAGTAAGCTATTCTCCAGATTGTATCTTTGAATGACCTCCCAAAGAAATACATGGAAACTTAGTACACTGCAAGCAAAATACGTCACTGATAGTACACACCTAGTAATCATATACCACTATAACATAAAACAAATGCTAAAAGTTATTAAAGAAATACTATTCATATCTTGAAATACATTTTCAGATGTCCCCTATTAAATTTCAAATTACACCCCCCAGAGCAACATGTAGTGCCTTCAAGAACACCTATGTAGGCGGAGTTGATCAACCACAAAACACTGAGGTGAGCTCAAACAGGCAACTGATAAGGGATAAATCAAATAATTAGCCCTAAGTGAGAAGGTTTTTTTCACAAAACCGCCACTTACCAAACTCTCACAGTCCTGATTCTTAACAAAGAGTTTCAACGCTCCTTTCCGAATGCACAAACCTACTGAATACTCTCAGTCACAGGGTCAGGATATAGGATCTTCTTTATGCTGTGCTTGTCCCACCCCAGGCCAAGCCTGCAGTGTTGTTAGTGGGGTAGATTTATGTCTGTTTCTCTCTCTTGTATATAACCATAATATGTCTTTCCTCTGTATTACTGTCACCCTTCCAGTGCATTACAGATGCCAATTGTCCTTTCTACTCAACTTTCCTGTAGAGAAACAGTGTATTAAACTTAGAGTAGCTGTCCTAAACCTTTAATTAACTTCAAAAGTTCCTCCTTCTGTTTCAAAGCAGATTACAAACACAAACCTGGGAAGTCACATGCTTTTATTTCCAATTATATAAACTGACTTAATACGGGATCTGTTTTACCTGTATCCTCATAACCTCATAGATACAAATCACAGTGAACTCTGTTGACTCTGAATGGTGTCATTCATTTTAAAGACAGGCATACTTAATTCTTAATATTTGCTTCAGCAAAAGTAGTTTTGGAATATAGAAAGCCCTGCTCTTTGTCTGTACAGATTTTAGCTCATAACTATCATTCTCTTTCTTGTTTTACCACTGACTGCACTGCTGGTGAAAGTTCAAGTCAGGTTCTTGGGAATTTCATGCCTTCTCAGAAATGGCAGTAATGTATAAATTTTAACAGAGAAGTGTGACAAAAATAAACCCCAAAGTTCAAGTGCTTCAGCTTAAGGTTTCTGTCTTCTCAGTATGCTTCTGCTGCTGTGCATCTGTCTTCCCTCAAATTTATAAAAGATTTTTTTCCTTAATGTAAACACTTCCCTGTTTATTTTGGGACTGAGGTTTGGATAAAACTGTAATAAAGCTGCTGAGTAAAAGAGCTGGCCTCATTAATGGCAAATGTAAGTTAAAAAAAAAAAACAAAAACAAAAACCAACCAACAGCTGACTTCTATGATGGAGAAAATAGTTAAAACAACAGACATTAATGCACAGAACAGAGCCCATAAACTAGGAGATAGTAGAAGATGAGCTTTGCTATCCAAGTAGTTTCACAGAGTTTCACAGCAATTAAGGTTAGCTTTTGATTGGTTGTGGTATCTATGTCTGCACTGGTTTTCAGAGAGCAGTAATGAAGAGAAAAGGATTTGGGTTTGCTCCCATGAGGAAGTTTAGAGACAGAATTACTCTGGCTAAACTGGTGGTTGGAAGGAAGCTTGTAGTTCATTCCCAAAACACAGTGCAATGCCCCTATGAAACTAAAAACCTCTGGGAATGTACAATATCACATTTCAGCCCTGTTCACAAACTGACTAAGAGTGAAATATTTCATTTCCTTCTGCTTGGAGTCACATAAGTTACGTTAGTTTGGGCCCCATCACAGTTGGACTTGGGATGAAGTATTGTCATGAAGGGCTCATTAGGCTGGTAGGTTTAACATCTTCTGTTTTGCAAAAATAATATGAAAATGGCGCTGGAGTTCTGTATGAATTAATTGTTCAGGACAGTAGGAACTTATGTCCCAAAACTCAATTTGTTTTTCTTCCTGTCACAGAATCAAACGCCAAAATTAAAGGATGTCACATTGCCAGAACAACACTGGCTCCCCATTAACAGTGTGAAGAAACACTGCAAAAAGTGTCCAAAATCTGTCCTTCTGATGTTTCCCCTAATTCTCTTTTTTCCTGTGATTTATGCTCCCAGACTTCCATGAACTTTACTGTACGAACCTTCTATAAGGCTGTGGTGGGAGTTGGGTCTTTGGGTATCATACAGACAGAGATATATGCATGGTTTGAATCACGACTATCTTTGTGGGGGAAAAAAAGGAGAAAAAAATCAAAAGTAAATAAGGAAAGAATTATTAGCTTGACTGTGAAGACTAGGAAAATGTGGTATTATATCAGGAACTCCATCATCACTATCTCTTTAGAGTGAAAATAATTAACAAGGTCCCAATTTTCAGTTAATTGTTTAGTTTAAACATATTACACTCACACATTTTTACTACAGTGTTTTACCTGCATATCATTTTTGAATATCATATGTCAGGGTAAAGCTTGAAATAAACTACAGTTTATGCTTAATAGTGTGGGAGTAATTACCCGACCTGGTATATGATTTACATAACACATGTCGTGTTACAAGGTATACTCCATGTCTCAAATTATTCCTTCCATGAAATGTTTATTATTTCAGTAGTTACCAATATTGGAAGAGTTTTCTATAATTAATTTTAGACCAATTTATCTAGTAAGCATAGTTTCTTCTTATGTGAATCGTAGAATGGTTTAGGTTGGAAGGGACTTTAAAGATCATCAAGTTCCAACCCCCCTGCTTTGGACAGGGACAACTTCCACTACACCAGGTTGCTCAAAGTCCCATCCAACCTGGCCTTGAACACTTCCAGGGATGGGGCATCCACAGCTTCCCTGGGCAACCTGTGCCAGTGCCTTACCACCCGCAGAGTGAAAAATTTCTTCCTGATATCGAATCTAAATCTCCCTTCTACCAGTTTGAAGCCATTTCCCCTCATCCTATCACTACATGCCCTTGTAAAAAGTTCCTCTCCAGCCTTCTTGTAGGTGACCTTCACATACTGGAAAGCTGCTATAAGGTCTCCCTGGAGCCTTCTCTTCTCCAGGCTGAATAACCCCAACTCTCTCAGTCTGTCTTCATAGGAAAGCTACTCCATCCCTCTGATCATCTTCGTGGCTGTCCTCTGGACCTGCTCCAACAGGTCCATGTCCTTCTTTTGCTGGGGACCCCAGAGCTGGATGCAGTACTCCAGGTGGGGTCTCATGAGAGCGGAGTAGAGGGGCAGAATCTTCTCTCGCAACCGGCTCGCCATGCTTTAATCCTTTGAACTATTCTTTCCTTTAATTTTCCTTTTATATTTTTATGCGTAAAATAATTATAAAATAAACTCTTGGTTTTCAAAAGTTCTCAGAAGGTTCTCAAATACTGTAGTGATCAAGTGCTACACAATACACATGTAGTGAGAAGAGGGAGGAAAATGGAAGGAAAGGAGAGCAGGAGGGAAAGGGAAGGGGAGGGGAAGGGAGAAGAGGGACGGGGCGAAGAGGGGAGGGGAGGGGAGAGGAGAGG